>JBAMIG010000013.1:12385496-12406883 GCA_037177335.1 Kiunga ballochi | reverse complement strand
TATTTAATACTGATTAGGTTAAAGAAAATGCAAAAATGCAAAAATTCAGAATAAATAAAGAGAGAGAGAGAGAGAGAAAAAGAGTGGAGCCAAGTCTAGTTTTTGCCTGTCCTACCATTTGTCATAAATTATTTAATCTGCTATATCTAAAGCATTTTCCTTTATCTGAATTTGCAAATAATGAGGGATGAATAACTAAACCCCATTAAAATTTTTGTTAACTGTGAAATTGCATTTATACATTTGTCATGTGATGCCTTAAGTTTTTGTTTTTATCAAAGGTTGAATGCTGAATTATGCTTTTGCTACTGTATATTTGTGCCATTGCATAATATTAATTAAGTCTACAGCAAAGGGTGTGACAGAACACCTTGTGAAAAGGCATAAATACATCATATATAATATATTGATAACAAAGTTTATATTTAGTTTAATTATTTTCAATAAAAAAATTGAAAGTATATAGACAAGATTTTTTGTTTTTTGAGGCCTGTGCATATTTCTACTTAAACAATATGGACTCAGGATTTACCCTGTGACTGCTTTTTCTAATATTATCAATAACCTTTGTACTGTATATTCTGCCTGCTTTTTTCAAATAAAAGGCGTGTTTCATTATTACAGTTATGTGAAATTTTGACGCAACATTGCAGTTTCATGTAATGTAACCATGCCGTCTTTAAAAAATTCTTTTCAAGCCTTATTTCAGTTACACTTGCTAGAAGTCTGGGTCACAGATTAGCTTCATAAAAGGAAATAATTATACATCTTCTAGACATTACAATGAAACACACAAATTATGGGAGACATAAATAAAGTGACAATGATCAAAAATTGATCCAGGTATAGAAAGCTGTAATTCTGTCATTTGGAAAATGCAACTTTCTAATTGATCACTTTTTTAATTCAGCTCAACTGGAGTTGTTTTGCACATTTGTGGCTTTTGCTTCTTTTATTATATTTTCATTTATCTCACATACATCTCTATCTTTAAAAGCTGAGATGGATTGAGTAATGCATGGTTGTATAAGCCATCCACTCTAAATGTAACAAATGCAGATATAATGCAGAATAGCAGCAGTGTCTTAAGGTGTAACACTGATTCTGAATGTGTCAATCTCCTGACCACCAAAGTCAAAAAACATAACACATTTAAGAGATGAGGGGGAAATGGTATTGTTCTACCATTTTATCCAACCCTTCTTGGTGTGTTTCCTATGCCTTCTGCGTATGAGCCCAATGCGTAAACATAACATCAGCTGCGTGGGTAGAGGACATTCCCATAAATACACATGCTTCCCTCAACTCCATGTTTTAACAGTTGGAACTGCTTGTAATAATTTCTTCAGTTAGCTGTAGCATGCTTAAAAGGTATCATTTATACATTTAATCTTTGTATACATACATATACATAGATACATATACATAGAGTTCTTCATTTACTTCAGAGAGAGAGAGAGAGACAGAGAGAGAGAGAGAGAGCGAATTCAAAATTTAAACACTCAAAGCGTGAATTGAGTATTTTGGGCATGCCAGTCCGTGTTTAAATAGAACAGCACACAGAATAGATCAGTCAGTGTGTCCTGGGGGATTTGTTTTCATTCTGCCATTCATTTGCTTTACACATGCTTTTCTTTGGGGTCACAGGGTGACGGAGTTAAAGCTAGAATGTGATAGTAAGATGCTTCGCATTGAATACAAGCAATAATAAAGAAAAGGCTGAATGAGTAAACTTTTGCAGACCAGCACATCCTTGTGCAGACCTTGTTTAGTGCTCATGTAACACACACCTACATGTGCTAATCTTATGTAGCCAAATCCATTAGAAAATTGTTTGGAGCATGTGAATATAATATCTTTGAATGAAATAGTTACAAAAATGAAGAGCTGATGGAGTTGTCTTGTGTTTATATGTTTTTTGTTTTTGTTTTGTTTTGTACTGTAAAAGTTATTTTATATTATAAAGCATGCAATGCATATAAAACCAATTTTGGACAAGTTTGTGTTTACCACTGTTATAAAAATAGTTTCACTGGATGCATTAAAGCAGAAAAACTACAGCTGCTTTGAAAGTACAGTGTTTTTTCCATGCTGTTGTTTGTTTGGCACATCTGCACGAGACCTGGTTCATAGTTCAAAACTTAAGTTTAATAGTTTAGCATCCAGATTGCTCTAATTCTACTCACACATCCTGTGAATTAAAACACATGCTGTTGCCTTACAACAGAAAATAAACATACTTTGCTCAACAGAATGAGGAGGGAATACTTTGAAGATCTCAATCCCATCAACATGTCTTACAATAAGAAAGCAGAGATTGAGAACTGTGGGATGGGTTTCCCTGTCTCTGAGGTTGCTGAGATGGTTAGAAAGCTCCTCGGTGGCAACTGGGTGGATGCGCTCCACTCAGAGTTCCTCAAGCCTCTGGACTGCGTGAGGCTACCCTGGCTCAGACACTTCTGCAGCATTTTATGGGCAGTGCCTCTGTGCTGACACACCAGGGTGGTGGTTTTTATTTATGTTTTACTGTATTTGTTCATGAAAATAGAAAAATGGAAAAACCACACAGTACGTAAAACTTAACATTTTAACAAAATTGTCATCAGTTCTGGTGTTTGCCGCATGGCTTGATATGGGTAGCAGTACTGTCCTCTGTTCAAACTGGAATGAGAGAAGCTGCTGTTGTATCATGTGCAGGTGATAATGTTAAACCTAAGGTACTACTAATGCCAATAACATAACTCCTATAGTGTGTGTGTATACACCTTTCAGGAACATAGGATTCCTTTTTGAAAAAACAACCAGATTAAGATAAGAGTTAGATTAAGTGATCTCTCCATCAAGAGTAAAGTTGTAGGTTGGACCTTTATATAAAACACAATGTTTGGTTATTTATTTATTGGTTAACAGTACAAAGAGAGAGTGGGGAGCAGTGAAAGGACTTTATTAATATTCCTAATAATATTTTTTCTATTTGTGTAATCTATATGAATACATACGTGTGTGATGACATGCCAAGAAACAACTGTTATACTTACAAATAAAAAAAACCTATTTTGTTTACATTCCTACATATTTGGTAAAATGTAATTATTTGCCTTTAAGTCATAAAAGTTATGTTTTCTTCCATATTCCTTTATTCTAGAAACACACATACACTAACTTTATATTAAGGTTACAATATGTTTCTTTTTTTAGTCCAATCTATTCCACTTTTGCTGTGGCTCTGCTTGAGCTTATCCCAGCAATTAGCAGGTGAGACGCAGAGTACAAACTGGTCACCAGACCATTACAGGGCACTAAGGATTCAATTAACCTTTATCAGATTGGATGGTTCAATCACAGACTTTCCCAAAATGTTTTTTTTTTCATCAAAGTGGAAACAAAATTGAACAACACAGTGAAATTATCCCACCTGGCTGGGCTACTTTCTGGGTACTCAGCAACCCTAAACCTATGATCCTTGAATCATTGCCCTGCTTAGGGGTAAAGGTCTTTGTCTTTAGGGCTTAAGAAGGATCTTTGCCCTTTATCGCAGATTCTATTCATACATTTTTTGGACAGAACTTTTAGTCACAACCGAAGTGTTGAAAGGAACCTACTTAGTGGCCTCATAATCAAACCTCTACTCTTTACAGATGATGCAGTTCTGTTTGGCTTCATCTGGCCAGGATCTCCAGCACTTACTGGAGCAATTTTCCAGTTAGACTAAGTATTAGCACCTTGAAATCTGAGACCATGGTCCTCTGCCACAAAAGAGTGGAGTGTCCTCTAAATGTCTGGAACAAGGTCCTAACCAAAGTGGATGGATTCAAGCATTGTTCAGTGAGGAAGAGATGGAGTTTGAGATCAACAGCTGAATCAGTGCGGTGTCTGCAGTGATGAGGCCTCTGCACTGATCTGTCATGGCGAAGAAGAAGCTAAGCCAGAAAGTAAAACTCAGTTTACTGGTCGATCTATGTTCTTACTCTCACTTATGGGTCATGACCGAAAGAACAAGATCATAAATGCAAACAACTGAAATGAATTTGCTCCTCAGGCTGGCCAGGCTCTCTATTGAAAGGTAGAATGAGGAGTTCAGTTTTTCAGAAGGGCTTAGAACCGCTGTTCCTCTGCACTGAGCCAGATGAGGTGGTGTGGGCATCTGCTTAGGGTGTCTCCTGGACACCTTCCAGGTGAGGCATTTCGGGCATGTTCTTGTAGGGGAAGGGGGAGCTTAGGAAGATCCAGGACATGCTGGAGGGGTTATATCTCTTGAATGGCCTGGGAATGGAGTGGGATCTCCCCCAATGAGTTTGTGAATGTGACTGAGGGTAGGGAAGCCACATAGACAACAGAGCAGTCTTAGGTTACTGCCCCATCACCCGATTCCAGACAAGCAGCAGCAAATCTTTTCAACCATTGGCTTACTTGCAAGTAGATCAGAGTTTCTGCATGCTAGCCTACTGTATGGTCATTTTCACTGCTTCCAAGACAGGCATAGCCATTGAGGTGGAATTCAGTTTATGCAACTCACGTGAAACAACACCAGAGTGAATGTAAATAATGAGACCATCCAGTTGAAATCCAGTATGAGTAAAAATTCTGTTTGACAAAAAGTGCCAAAATCAACTATTCATAGTAGCTGCAAAAAATGTGCAATTGCAGATTTAAAGACTAAGAACATCAATTTCTAAAAATATTTAATAATTTGCAACAGTTATTAAATATTTTTAAAATATTGTAATTACGTGTATTCAATAGCTTCAGTATAATATAATACAAAAAAAGCATACATGTGATGAACTTCAAAATTTCCTGTTTTCATAGCTTGTAATTGTACTCCACCATATTTCAAAGGAAAGAAAAAATATTTTAACTTAATTTTATTGCTTGCAAAACGAGTAAATGAAAAATTTTGCAAAGTTTTTTTTAAATCAATAAATGCATTTGATAGCTAAAATGCTTTTTTGAGCATTTTTCATAATGACTATATTTTCCCTATTGGTAATATTACTTATCATTACAAAGGTTTGGTTTAATTTCTGCTATTTGAGGTTGTCATTTTATAAATATACATGCGCTTATTTCCTAAAACAAAGAAACTGAGAAATATTATATTGCCACTAATCGATGAGGATAATCAGTAATACCAAACACATTTTTCATAGCCCGACTTTCTCAAGTAATACAATAATCATTGTCACATTATTGCATTAAGACATTTGAATTTAAAAAACGTATGGGTGTTCAAATGTTTTATTTCATTAATAAGACATTTTAGTTTCAATATTGTAAAATTGCAGTTTCTCTGTCACATGATATACTTGCAATAAAATACTGTCGTGTGAAATGGAGTCTGTAATGTTTTAGGATATTTTTTACACAATAAAAGCTTTGAATTCTATATTCTGTATATCACTAGTCATATTTCCCATAAAAAGCATTATCCACACACTTCAGTTTGAATTCTTACTATTATTTAATTTAATAAATATCCATCCATCTATTATCTATACCACTTATTCCAATAAAAGGTTGCGGGCAGCTGGAGCCTATCCCAGTAATCACAGTTCATCCCAGAGCCACCTTTTGAATATTATTTTAAAATGTAGCACTTTCAGCAAAAGCATTCTGGTCAAAACAGAAACCATTTACCTTCAGATAAAATAATTAACTATAATACACAACCCTTATTATGAATATTATTATTTTTATTAACCATTTGTTGAACTTGACATGTTTCCAGATCAGTTCATTAAACATCTGCATTTCATTCTTGACCGCTAACTTAACAGAGAAAATACATGTCCGGTGTCAACCTTCAGTTTGAGTGAAACACAAAACAGATACAGGACTGTGCACATCCTCTCTTCAGGTCCAGACACATACACTGCAAGCTCTCGTCTTTCCATCTGCTAAAGTGGGCTGTTGTGATTGATTTGTGGATTTGGTCCCTCTTTTTTCCCCTCTCCATTTAAGTGAAATAATGTATGGAAGCAATCTGGCGACAGACATTTTGGAAAATCTATTTGAAATCATTTCAGTTGAAGCCATGGCAGTTTGTCTTCTTAGGGGAGAGGAGCAAAGTATAATTGTCTGCAGTCTAGTAAAACACAGTATAACTGCCATCACACTTGACTGAGCTTATAGCCAGCAAGTCCCATGGCCTCTAGAAGATAGAGCAGTTAATGTTCCCTTTTATTTTAGAGGATATGTCACTTGTATCATAGATTTATATCATGATACAGCAATTTTGTCCAAACAGATGGATAATGGTGTCACCAGCAAAAAGCCTGTATTTTATTGAGTTTAGAGCATATTGTTTAGATAGGAAGCTGTGCTAAACAGCTCATCCAGCCCTTCCTCTCTTTATCTCCCTAATCTTGCTTGTATTAGATTTGATCATTTTTGTTTGAAGGAGGAAAATGTGACTGTAATGGCTTCCTAATAGCAAAAACAGGAGATACAAATCCAGGGACCTTGTTCTGTAGTGCTTCCATAAGCACCACTGATTTATAGAGGTCTTTATGACAGAAAGGAAAATGATCTGGTGCAGGTATAAATCAGGTGAGGAGTAGGAAATTGAACTTAGATATCATCTTGTCAGATGCTTAATGCTCTTCCTCCTGTCACATTCGATAGGACCAATTTGGAGAATCCTGCAGAGGTAAAAAGAAGACAATTAACAATGACAGTGTGGTAATAGATGAAGCTATAAAATGAACCTGCTGCCTGCAGCCTGCTTTGTATGATTTTCACATGAGGTGGCAGAAGCAGTTTGCTTTCTTACACTTTCGTTTGGTCTCATCACTACTCTTCTTGGTGTTTTCTTAAATAAATGTTATGTGAACATCACTTTGGGATTGAATTAATTGAACGGAAATATTATTCAACATATTACTTGTAAATTTAGCTTAATCATGCTATTGTTTTTATTGAAATGTACCCAACAGGCGATACCTCAATTGGCACAAAATTATTAATGAAAAATACTATTTATAAAACATCAAACTCAAAATCACAGCATTTTGTTCAGTCATTATTCGAATGTAAATGTTTTTGTATGCATGCCGTCTTTTTTTAAAGTTTTCTTTTGTAATAGAATACAAGTTTAACATTAGAGGATTGTTTATGGTAACTGTTGAAGCGTATGGATGCTCAAACAGATGCCATCGCTCAGTGGTATAATGAGTTCAACACAGGACAGAGAATGCCAATGCTCTCTGATCCCTGAATGTCACTTTTGTTTAAACCACAGCACAGTGTTTTATGGATAGCATCATGTATTCAGCAGCACACGGCAATTTGACAGATACAATGTAGGGAAAAAAATAGAAACCCATCCATCTGAGTGTGCTGGTTTCCACTCACTGCTAAAACAATAAATAAAAAATTATATGTTGGTAGCTGATGACCTTTTGTGAAAAGCTTTGTCAAGTGGCAATTCAAGCCTGGGCACCTAAAGAGCTTAGCAGTAATAACCAGAGATCCTCAGCTTTAGATACATCACCCACTGCAGCTCATCAAGCCAAAGGCTTGTATAATTTAATTTGATTTTAATGCTTCTCTGAAGGAGATTGTGCTCTTATTACTGTGTAATGATGCTGTTGTCAAGAGCCAGTGGTGACGTCTAATATCGCAACCATGTTAACTACCTCTGTGACACTCGTCTCAGCACCATCTCAGTGTATAATGGCTTTTCCTGCATGTTATTTCCTTATCAGGTTTACTACGTCATTCTTCCCGTTATACTTTGTTACTGACAAATATTGTAAATCTTTAAAAACTCTTTTTTATATTATCTTTGTCTGATATGGTACATTTTTTCCACATTCAGTACAGTAGACAGAGCATAACGATGAAGGTCTTATCTGAGATGAGGAGAATTTTGAAGCGCTCTCACTCGGGGGCAGCAAATGGAAAAGTGACAAGCCTGGTGCACTTGTCTATTTTACTTATTCTGTGCCTCTGTTTCATATTCTGCCTTGCACCGTGGGGTTATTTTCCTCCAGGGTTCACAAGGGCACGCTCTTTCATTTCTTCAGAAAATTGTTTCGCAGGATTTCAATCTTTGGCTGCTAGATATGACAAAACACAATATCAAGAACACTTATGTTTCTTATCTGCCATTTTTTCTGGGTATAAATAAAAGATCAGTATAAATTTAAGTCAACTGGCCTCCAATGCACATGTAAGAGAGGAGAATGAAAAGTACTATGAACCTTGGGACAGCCACACTGTACATTTTCATCGCTTGCTCAAAATTACCTTGGCACTGGAGCTTTGGGTGTCATGTGTTATCCTTGAAAATCAATTAACTTCTACATGAAAGCAATCCAAATGTAAGCTTATGAATATCTGGCCTATTGGACACAAAACCTGAGCGGGTCCTGTGATTTTTGAATTGGATGTATTTTGTTACCAGGTTTAGATGGCGGCCAATTAGTTATAAACAATAAAAGGTATACTGCTAAGGGTCAACCTAAGTATTGATTATATTGGCTATCCAATAAAAATCCTGCCACACATGATTTACACGAGTAAAGGCAAAGATGTTTCACTGTCATCTAAATTTACAAATTTTTTCTCCAATTTATCAGTCTTTATGTACGTGTTTGCATCTGTACTGTCTGTGAAAAAAACTACACATAAAACTGGATAAGGTTGAAATAAACATAACCAATTCAATAAAACTGGTGATTTCCTGCAGCTGAATGCAAAATATTTCTTAAACATAAGCTGAAGTAAATAGATCTTTTATGATATATTACTCATGATGATGTCCATATGTGCAGGCCATGTATAGTGAAAAAACACTGGTGAAAAAAAGATTTAAACATTGTCCTATTGATGTCCCATTTTTTTCCCCCCGTTTGTCTGTTGTCAGAGGTCAACCGCAAAACAGCATGCAGTGGAATCAGGCGTTACTGTTGGTGTCACATTGATGCATTACAAGGCCCAGGAGGTCACATCTCTGTAAACATACATTATCAAAACCCATAGAAGAAGAGGAACGTTGACCTCACCAATGGTTTGCAGAACATCTTCAGGGGAAAGGGGTCACATGATAACAGAGCGCAACTTTGAAGCTGCAATGACTTTCTTGTTGCAAATGAAGAGGGTCAAGCAATCAAGACTGGTCAGGCTCTATGTCAGCCCCATTATCTTACACTGTCTGAAATGATCTATGAGCTAAAATAAAATAATCACAAGCTAAAATTGGCCTGCTAATGAAAATAGACCGTTTAAATAAGGCGAGAGAAGAGTAAGGCAGAGGGCAGAATGCACACCAATTTAAAATAACACATCCAAAAAGACACTTTACAGGTAATAGATGCCAAAGAACTGCTTATGTTGCAAGGATGTCATGTAGAAATGTATTCATAATATAGACTTACTCTCATTTATATGAAATTTTATTTTATATAAAAATATAACCGATGTGAAATTGTAGCCTCAACCACATGCTTAAGAATGATTTTTTTCCTAGAGGAAAGTGACTCATACAACAATAGACACTCATTAAAATTGAAAACAGGTAAATGACCTGATAAAATATTTCATTTTATTGAAAGTACTCCGAGTAAGAACTCAAATAAAAAAGGCACTTGAAGAAGGTACACAGTACTGAAATCTTCCTGTTCTGTGTGTATTTTATGGTAACATAGTTGTGTAAACAAGTCAGGATCTCATTGCTGCATATAGCATACTGCCCTAGTTTGTGCTGGCCAAATGGCTACAAAACTGCAGAAAAATAGCTATAAATGTTTCATAAATAAAGGTTTTCCCATTAATGACCTTACATTTAATTTATACTCTTTCCTATTTAAGGAGGACAGAATTTAATAACGTGTCAGACATAAAATGAAAAAGTAAACACATAAAAATACAACCCCAACGATAATACATTTAGGCTTGGCCCGTGCCATCCATTATACAGGGGACAAAACATCCACTTTCTTTAAAAAAAAGGGACAAAAGGTGGTAAAATAAACCTTTACGGTGTTGGCCTTTTGGACTGCTGGAAGACCATTGTGGAAACTAATCAAACTTTTATTACTACTTAATATGCAAGATTTATTTAATTACTATCGCAACAATTTTTACAAAGAAAACATTCTGTTATCTGAAAATCACATTAACACCTCGGCTGTTGTGATGCTCCGACTTGTCGTTTTTACTGACTGTAATTACATTTTGTCAACCAAACTATGCTCCATTCAAAATTGTGTTGAAATTACCCTAGTAAAGTTCTATTCCACTTCCATAGCAGAAATATCTTGTTCTTCATCAGATTTCTCCGATGGCAGGTCATGCGACTCCAGGGTGTCTTGACTGTCTGATGCAGAATCTGTAGTTGGCGACTTGTCTGGCTCCTGGGCATCAGTTTCAATAGGAGCATCAGCAAGTTTGGTTTTCCCTGATAAATCAGATTGAAAATTTTAGGTTAAGATCTAAATCCATTCAAAAGTTGCAATAAAAAAGAAATAAATAAAAAGTGGTTAGGCACAGAGCAAAAGTGTTTTTCCCCACTAACTGAATGGCAAGTCGAAAAACTGCTTAAAACTAAAGTCTGTTGTTTTCCTACTAAATTTCTTTCATATTGTATTTTGCAATACATTTTATTTATTATACATAAATATGATTTTCAAATAAAGTGTAAAACCCATTTGTAAATTGTATTTTTCTAAACTAATGTCCCCCCCCATTATATTTTTTAACATTATGTGGGCTCTAATGTGAGCAGTAAATGAGAAAGTAAGTCAGAGATGATAGAACTGAACTTTACACCTGGTGGCATGAAACAAGCAGCTGCTTTTCCAGGTGAACTAAAGAGCACATACATGAGCATTCAGCTCCAACAAAACCAGTTAATTTCCTCATCCTTCTGTTGGATATTTTTGGTCCTGAAATGTAACATTGATTTGACGGTTTAGCAATCGTGCTGCCCTGGTTAATTGCCTCCACATTCTTAAACTTGCGTCATATTATCCACCAGTCAAAGCACACAAAACTGCACCCTGACAAATAACTTGAGTTATCCATTTATACTGTGATGCATTACTGTACAACCTAGATCAATTACTTTTAATCAATTACTCCACATCAATTAGCCTAATGTATTTAATTTGTTTTTATATGCATTTAAGATTATTTCATCAATCATCTAGTTTGTGATGAGCAACAACATGAGAACTACAAACATGCAAGTCCCTCATTGGAGAAAATAGCCTCTGCTCTACCTGACATTTCAGGTATTTTTGTCAAATGTTGATTTTTCTACTCCCAAAAATTGCAAATGC
Organism: Kiunga ballochi; assembly: GCA_037177335.1. Lineage (NCBI taxonomy): Eukaryota > Metazoa > Chordata > Actinopteri > Atheriniformes > Pseudomugilidae > Kiunga > Kiunga ballochi. Next base: position 12,395,598 of record JBAMIG010000013.1, on the reverse strand, counting down.
AATAACAATGTAGGACGGTTAAACGCAACTCTGAATGTCCTCTGTCAGCCCAGAGTGAAACTGTGCTATACGTTACTCCTTAGCACACTAGTGGATAAGCCAATTTTATAGCAGTTTTATAAAAAATAGAACAACATTTATATAAATTAAGGAGATTACTACGTCTGATTTAATAGTTCAACCTCAACACCAAGTCATCTAAAGTGTAACAGCAAGTTGTCTCGACCCAGCATTTGCATTTTAAATAATAAAAATGTTTTCAAGCATGTGTTAGGTTTTTACAGATATTTTAAGCTAGAATGAAAAGAGGAAAGAAAGAGATGACTGGTAGTTATGTACTGGTAATCTTTAAAAACTTATCCAGACTTTATTTACTATCCCAATACAATATTTTTAAGTTAATCATGGGACATGTAGTGTATCCATTTGTAAAATGTTCATATCTTATTCTATTCATTCAATTCTCTTCATTTGACTATTGTTTTCTTTGTACAAGGAGTCATTTTTATATAAGTTGCTGAAAATCTAACGTACCAGAGGGAGTCATCCCAAAGGGATTAAAAATAGGTCTAAGTCTCCAAGTCCATGTCTAAAGTCCACATGGTTTCTTTGTTTTGTGGTAGGTGTACACTTTCCAAATTAGGAATTTACTCTCAGTAGTCCTTAGTTAGCAATATCTAATGTAACAACATTCAGGGCTTTAGAGTGTGACCATTGCAAACACGACCAAAAAAATGTTGGGTAAAACCAACTTTTCTTTGGTCACACCAGTGCCTAAACATTTCTCAGGTTTAGGTGAAGGACTTTGTCTCTGAATGACTATATTCTGTTAACATCCCCCTCACCTGATCTCAGAGATTAATAACACAGTGATAAAAAGCCAAAAGAAAAGGTAGATCTTAACTTCTAATCCCAAATTGCACACTGTTTGAAATTAAGACCATTGTGCATTATACATTACGTTCAATTAAATACCACCACAGACGAGAATCCCAAAAATGGGAATCTATTGTAAAACATTGGTAGAATTTGATAAGATGTGGTTATTATCCTCAATAATTTAGAGGTTTTTCACCAAGTCTAAGACAAATGAAGCTGAAAAACTGCATGAGGTGAATGTTTTGACGGCTGCATGCAGCCCTGAGTCTGTGTCACATCAGTTGTACTGACTGCTGAACTTCTGGGGAAACCTGATTTCATTGGCCAACTGGTTATGCAAAGAAACTTCAAATCTGACACTCCACAGATCTAGAATATAGATATTCTGTTGAGGTTAATAAAAAAACTGGATCCATTTTAAGTTGCAATACAACTAAGATATGATTAAAATGACAATAAATTCCACTAGTTTAGTTGCATTCCTGTAATGGACACGACATCTATTAACACTGGAGCAAGAAAAATACTCCGGCTCCTCCCTGCTGGATCCCAAATGTTTTCTGACAAATTCTCTCTCTGCTGACAGAAGTGTGGTCATTTGTGTGTGCGCGCGCACATATGCACATGGTATCAGGGGGATCTCACAGAGCAGCTATGACATCACGTCAATGTTGATCATAATATCTGAATTTAGAGAAATATTGAATGCATTAAAATGGAAGACTGTTGGTGACACCTGAAGTTTACAGATGGTTAGTATACTGTGCTCCAACACACCTGCCAAAGAGTTATGCTAAATCTGAAAAGGGAATATTAGCCTTATTAACTAAACATTATCTACAAGCCAACAGCCAGCAGAACTCTGCTGTGGTCCGCTTTAAAACAAACTGCAGTCCTCTTCCAGGGATAGTACAATTAGTGTTTATACTGCACCCAACAAATCGCACTCTGATGCAGACCAAAGAAATTGACTGTTCTCTGCTTGGAAGCGGGGTGTTTGGGAGGATGCTACATAAATATGATTATCCACCATCCCTGAGTTCAGCTGTGTCCTGAAATACTGAATCACAAACCGAAGTAGCAGAAAACATATTACTGGCTGCAGTTCCTACATAACTTCACAATAAAAGGCAACCCCAGTGCCTGATAAGTACAACTCATCACAAAAATAACCTGCAAGCCGCCTGCACTAAATAAATGTCAGTTTGCATGTTTTTTGATCTAGGTAATTTTTTATCTAAAAAAAAAAAAAAAGTGTTTATGCAAAAGTACTATCCCATTGCAAAAAGTTGTTTTAACTATGTGGTGCTGCCCAGGCTTTTAGGTTTGCTTAAGCCAAATTCAGTTTGAAAACAAATTAAAGATTAAACAAATTAAACATTTAGAGGTGACAGAGTCCTTTAAGGAGGTATCAGTCTGAAGTAAATTTGAACAGTCAGATGAGTGTTTGTTATGTAATACCAATTTATTTCATTTTACCAAAAGGCTGACATTGGTTGAAGTAGGTATGGTGTTCAGTGTTTAAAATACTTATGACTACAACTAAAATAGCAAAAAAGTTCAAACTAAACTTTAATTTTTGACTACTTCTAAAAGATAAAAACAAAAAAGACAGGTTTTCCTCCTACATAAAGTACTTTTAGGAGTAAACAAATTCTTTTAGCCTGTCCTGTAGTAGTGTATAGAATTGGGAGAGGAGCATAAAATGTGTATATTTAATTTGGTAGCAAAGGAAGTGTGAGTTTAAACACTGCCCGATGACAAGACTCCACCAACCACCACAATACTTGATTCTGCTTCAGCACCAGTGCAGCACCGCAAACTGCTGCCCAGTCTGTGGGAAACACTGATGTCGTTATAGTCAGATAAATCAGGATTTGGCTGCTTATTAAGATGAACAAACTATAATAGTAGTTATGTAGCCGTTATAGTGGGGCGTAGGTGTTATGTGGCCGACCTCTGATCGGAGGGTTGTGGGATCGGTTCCTACTCTGCATGTCGAAGTGTCCTTGAGCAGGGCACTGAACCCTCAGTTGCTCCTTGCCTGTGTGTATGTGAATGGGTGGATAGCATGATCTGTACAGCGCTTTGGTCATCGCAAGATGAGAAAAAGCGCTATATAAGTGAATGCCATTTACAATAAATTTGTTTTAGGGAAAAGGGAACCTGAAATGACTTGCGTTGAGTTGGTGCTGTATTAAAAAAAAAGAACAAAATAAATGAGCTAAACCCTCTCAGGGGAATCTGAAGCACCTCCCCAAAGTCTTAATTTTAATTTTCGTTTCTTCCAAGTACCATCTTGCAGGAGTGTCTATGCTTTTCACTGGTATGTGCCTTGAAAGTTGTCACCTGAAACATATCTGTTGGCATCAACGTGGGTTGATGACTGTTGGGGCACCTCGGATGACACATTTGGATCACAGCTGACCTCGGGGAGTCTGGGTGCCTGAGGCCTGGTCTTTCTTGCAGGGTTCAGAAAATAACAATACGCACATCTGAAAGCTGAGACAACACAAATAAAGCACAATACATCAAGTTTATGCAACTCCACTAATACATTTACAAACAGACATAGATTAATATGCATGAATATGAACCAATGACAAAAATTGCCTAAGATGCATAAACATTTCCGACTGATGTGATGCACTACTTTGCATATTCAATCTTGTCGTGTTTTTGCTTACAGGAGTTGGTGGTGGCAGAGGTGTTTAAGAGCCATATGATATACTATGCTGCCAAATGCTAGAGGGCAAATGAAGGCAGAGTGTTTGATGGAGACTGACAAAGTACCGTGATTCTCAAAGTCTTACCAATGTATTCAAATTCTTCTTTTAATGCCATGCCGTTATGAGACAAACACTGCTGACATACGAGAGCATATCTATGAGAGTGGAAAGACAATCCAGTAAAAATGGTGTACACCACACAACATTTGGAGGACATAAACGCTACATCATTTGTAAATACTATGACAGTTTATCTAAAGAGAAGCACAATTTAAAATATGTCAATGTTATTTTGGGAGGTTAACTATACTGGGAAAATACCACTGACAATTTGTCTATAATATTTATATCATCTAAATGTTATAATAAAATTAGAGGTGTTCAATGTAGTATTTTTAATACGAGACAATAATTGATTGTACATATTTACAGAAAGAAAACAGTCCCCAGTATACAGAAGGGGTTTTGTACCTGTTCTGAGGGCCATCTCCAACAAGATACTCAATGACTCTGTCCATTGCACCCCTTTCCGTTGGGAGCACAGGTCTGGCCAGAGGCGGACCTGGGGGGTGCATCCCTGTGAAAATACAACAGTCATGCCAGTAAGACTGACGCTGACTCCAAGTATACAATGCTCAATAAATAGGGCTGCTTACAATAACATTCCTACTAGAAACTTTGCTGCACAAAGCTCGACTAATTTACCAAAAACCTGCACCTTTCCCTAAATTAACACCTAATCTTACTTGTAAAGCACGTTCTGAATCCCTGCTGTGTTGGTGAGCAGTAATTAATATAATCTAACATCAAGAGCAATCATAGGAAGATGACTGGTCATTTCTGTGAGACTTGGCAGAGTCTCAGCATCCTGCTGGCTATTAATTTACAAACATATGGAAACTCTGTGGTGACTCTTTGTATCAAATTGCTTTTCACTTTCAATTTTCAACAGAAGCAGGTGATAACATCAAGTCATGTAAACCATTTGTGAGGTGTTCCCAATGCCAAAGGCAATTTCACTGAGCATTATAAGACATTTAGCGAGATTCTACCACCACTGCTCAGAGAACAAACACAGGTCTAACTAATTAATCATAGTTAATGTTATCTTGCATCCTGCACGCTACACAGTTGGCATTCCACATTGCAATTACTGGTTACAGCTTCCTCTACTCCAGTACCATACGTTTTCCACTGTGATGATTGCACATAAATAATGTATATATTGAATATTAAATACATATACACTCCAAAAGATATGTTGCAATAAAAATAGCTGCCCTGTAACCAGTTTTTCCATCTTGTCCATAAGTTGACATTATTTAAAAGAGCAACTATTGTCTAGAGGCAAAAATATTTATACAATTTCTATACTTGCTAATTTTTTATTTTAATTCATAATAAAGCATTTTTTAGAAAGATTTGACTATTTAATATATTTTAATTCTACCTTCCAACAATTACTGATTACAACTACTGTACAACATACCACAACCTTGCCGACAACACAAACTGTGGAGCTTTGAGCAACTGGGGACACCGAGCCAGAGAAGAGTAAATCACACTTTAATGGACCACATTATGATCTGGTCCCCCTGTGTGCAGGTAACTCACCGACTCCTGGAACAGGTGTTCCTGGGGTCACAGGCTTCCTCATCAAGCTCTGCTGAGCAGCTATAGCTGACAGGCTCCTCTCTGGGGGTCCACCTGGAGCAGAATGGGAAGATCGTCCAGGATAGGTGGGCCCAGAGGCAAGAGGAGGGCGAGCTGCAGTGCTGCTTGCAGGATTTACCACCACTGGAGGGGTCTTTGATATGATATTGCGCCGGCGGAGCTCTAAAATAGAAAAAAAATGTAGAACATTTAACAATAGTAGATAATATTATTATTACAGGAAGCTCAAATGTTACCACCCCCCTCAGAAAACTCAAAACTAATATTAACCTTGTCCCGGTTTTGGAGTCATTTGAGATCCAACTGGAATGGACTCCAGCTCCTTTAAACAAATATCAGGACAAGCACATGAGCACAATTAGACAAGCAGATTAACTTACGCCATGAGAAAGTAAAAACTTACCATTTTTTTCTTTGAATCAGGATCAAACCTCTCCAGAATCATTTTGGCTGTTTTATATGTCTCTGTTTCCATGACTTCCTCAAGCTTGGAAAAAGCAAAGAAATTTATGAGGATGAATCCTTAAATACTTAAAAAAATACTAATTGTGATAAACCAGAGGGATTATTTCAAGATCTGGTGTATTTAATACGAGAACACACCTCAAGTCACTTCTAATAACATTATGACTGACACTGCTACAGAAGTTACTTCTCTTAATTGTACAGTCATTTAAAATAAAAAAAACTCAACATTTATACATGTTTACAATTACTAAGAGTAATTGCATTCACTAGTTTGATAATGGAGAGTGTGAAAATCCATCAGCCCTAATTATTGAAAGTTATTAGAACTTGACAGAGGATGACAAGCTATTTGTCAGATTTATTTTTTTCTATACTAAATGCTATTAATTAAAATGACATTAGAAAAACAGGTTTTCTGGGTTAAGTCACTGAACCAATCAAATGCTGTCTGCACAGATTGTAGACAAGTAAAAGTACTTCTGCAAAATACTGGAAAGTTATGTAAAAGTGCGACAGATCTTCAAAAGCTTCGTGTGGAAAAATAAAAGCTGATTGTGCCCATCAAGTTTTCTTTTACATAGCATTGTTTTAAAATCCACACTAAATAGACCAGAAGGAGAAACTTAACGCTTACCATTTTCCTTTTGTGTGCTTTAAGATCTTCTAACTTTTCATCTGATTGAAAAAAAAAAAGTAGAAAATTCTACTTTTAGTTTAAATGTAGAATAAAGGAGGCAGCTTGTGTATAAAACAGATAAAACTTACTATTTTTTTCAGTTCTATGTAAAAAAAATAATACAAGCAGCTTTCGCAGCAAAAACACTCTGAAAGCAAGATGAAGAAAAATAAGTGACTTCTTTCTCCCAATTGCAGTTAAATGAAAATGCTATTGATCTTTATGCATACTTACAAAAGTGGAAATATTACAAAGGAAAGCAAAAGGATGAGACGTCCCATTAACAGTTCAGGTAAGTACCAGAAGTACACAACTATGGAAGTGATCAAGTAAAGGAGAGAAGAGTACAGTAGCAGACGTCCAACCCATAACTTCAACTGTCTTTGATACTTCTCACTGTATTCTTCAAGAGTTTGTATTTCCTGTTGAGAATAAAATAATTTCATTAAGACTGAAATTTAATTCTATTCAAATAAAAACTAGCTGAGAAAAACTTGTTTTATTCAAGCTGCTGAACAGATATTTGCCATATTTGAAACTTCTATTGCAGTATGCATAAAAGATACACAACTGTTTCTGGAAAACATCCCATCAAACAAAATTACATAAAAATTATATCAGTAATATTTAACTCTGCATTTTATAATGCAAATATGGTTGCTTTGCCACTTCCTTCACACCACATCTCAATGTTATAACACTGTTTTATATCATTAAAAAGGCAAATTTCATTAAATAAAGACACAAAACAGCTGCCACAAGGATAAAAATGAAACTTCATCACAGAAAAGTGCAGCCATAATGAACCGTCAACAAGAGGAAGGGTATCAAAAACATATTGGCGAAATAATAATTAGAACAAAAAGTTAAATTATTTTCATTTAGATTTATAAAAATCTGGTAATAAATATTTACATTTTGGAAAGAGAAACCCAACACCACCGCTTTAAAGTGCTGACCACCCCATCTAAAAATAGCTAGTGGACAGAACATGTGTGTATGACACTCAAAGCTTTGAAAGGATTGATTTCATGTTCAGTCTTACATTAAAATATAGAACATGTTTCTCTTAGTACATGAGCTGCAACAACACAAATCATAGGAAGTGCAGTATTCTTCCATGATAGTCTTTTTGTTGAGAAAACAAACTGCCTCCATACTCATCATTTTATGATTTCAACACTACCTGACATCTTGGTGTGAAGAGCTCCAGTGGTAGAGGCTTCAAGGACGTGCTGAAAATATCCTAACACTAGCTTAACTGCAGAACAGTAAAGCCACACTCAGCTAAATGAGAAGCACAGTGATATATACATCTCTTTACAACACATTTGCTGAAGTTTGCTGTGTTACTAAAACATCTTGTGACATTAGCAACCTATCCTTTCCTCTGCAAAACAATCATGTTATTTTATTTGCTTACATCTTTTTATAGCATCTCATTCTCCCCACAAATTCACAATAAAACAACACATTTCAGGCTACATTAGGCAAGTCTATGTTGAAACATTTAGCTGAATGAGAAGAAGAAAAAAACCTTTTCAAGTTCTTCTAAAACCTCCACAGTGGATGGTTTTGCCTGCAAGACAAAAATCAGGACTGTTTCAATCAGGATAAGTTAGACAACACGTGCTCCTCTTCACAAACAACCTTGTGAGGATTTGACAACTTCCTATTTATTCTTCCTACTTGACACAATAATGGATATGTTGCAACGGGCTTCACACACAACGCAGCTACTTCCTGAATTAAGCCCAGCGCCTTCATTTCCTGGATGAACTGATTAATCCAGGTTTGCCAGACCTCAGTAATCATGATGGCGATGGCTGAACTCAGCTGGATTAATCAGTTTGTCCTGCAATGAAAGATGGGAAACAAATGAAGCAGCCGAGTTGTGCATAAAGCTCATTTAACTTCATAAGCAAATATTTTCAAATGAGGGAAGCATAAATATCTAAACTGTGATGAAATTTTCTACATGTCCTGTATGTTTCTCTGTTGCAGTTTAATCTAATCTATATGGCATCAGTAAATTATTAAAACAAGGAAAAGATCAGTGCAAGTTTGAATACAAACCCTGAAACGTGATATCACAGCCCCCATTACTGATGAGGAGGAAGTGCAACTTGTCTTAAATGGATCCTCTTCTGATTTGTCTTATGAGTTACGTTTCCACCTGTTGACACCAGTGAGAAGTTAGGAGTACATTTACTGTTGAAAACACAAGTGCGTTTTCCTTAAGCTTATGCAGTTAATGTTTCCAAAGAGTATTTAAAAAACTAAAAGCTCAAATTTAACCTTAAAATAAATAAACTGGTGAGGTAGTATAAGCTTGTTACTTTCGTCGTTATGCATTCTTATCAATGGAGGTGCTGACAAGGGAGTAGACAAACTAGTTAATGCTTTACTTGCCGACATGCAAAATACAAAGTCAGCAGCTACAAACCACAGTTCTGTTGATTTATTAAGGACTAAAGTTGTCAAAGACTATTCTGAAACTTTAGCAGTAAGCAACTGCCTATGCTACCTAACGTAGCTAAACTTCATGATGCTCTTCAGAGATGTCATTAAAAAAAATCCGAGCTGAACCAGCGATATCAGGAACTGTGCAGTGAAGTTTTGGGGTTAGCACAAATACCCCATAACAGCTGAACCTTTAGTTCATCCTCGTACATCCACATTAGCATTGACGTAATACTAGCTAACTTTTCGTAACCGCTAGCTAGCAATGCGCATGTAGTCCGTGGTTCAGTTGATAACCAACTTGGGCTTCTGAATATGTTTTGGAAAAAATAAACGGGTCTGAAAGCTGAAAACTCTTTGTTTTGATACACATGGTGAATTTACCTAGATTGTAGAGTCGTTCGGTTTCAACAGCTTGTAGCAGGACGGTCGTGAGAGCTGTCTTTACACTGAGACAAGATGGGGGAGTGTCCATCCATAGATAGAACAGCGTGAAACAGAAGCGCTGCAGGGCTTTCACGGTAATCTGTAGCTGCAGGGGCCAATTCAGCTTTATGTTAAAAAAAGATAAAAGACTATTTTTAAATTGATTCGTTTTGTTCATTTAATATTCTTTCTGTAGATTTTTCTACTGAATTGTACTGGTTGTACACTGTTTTGCTCAAATGTTAACATTTGCCCCAGCCTGAAATCAAAAACACCTTAGTAATGATTTTAATTCTGAATTGTTTTATATATTTAGTTACTTCATTTTTTCCTCAAAAGACTAAAGGTAATAAGATGTGATAGATGTAAATAAGATTATCGGGGTTTCTTTCAAAGTTACAAACTTTTTTTTAGATCAAAGTAGTACAGGGTGTTTATAAATAGTCTGCTTATTTTAACTCATTAAAAAAGAAGCATATATTCCAGTCTTTTTTTTTAATTCCATTTTGTACACCTTTACATATGTTTTCTCTTTTGATCTTGATTGTCTACTCCTCCCCTTACCTAACTCTGTAGCCTTATTATAGGCTACATTTCTTGTGCATTTCTTTTTTCCTTTTGTGTTTGTATCCAAATGTGTTCCAATAAACCACAAAAAACAGTGTTTATTCTCACCGTTTTTAATACACCAATAAAACATTATTTTTTTTTACTTTTATTCAATTTTATTTGAAACAAAACAGGTTATATGGACACCTGTATTTACCTTCTATGATCTAAAACGAAC
>JBAMIG010000013.1:12378788-12384305 GCA_037177335.1 Kiunga ballochi | reverse complement strand
TCAAACAAGCACAATATTTGTAGTTTATATGTTTCAATATGACTTCAAAATTGATTAAAAAAATGCTGTTAGATAAATTAAATATTTAAACTATAAAAGCATTAAAAAAAACTCTGACCTTCAACAAGCAGCACATTACTTACATTTCCACCCTATATTTTATGCTACTTTAATTTTTTGTTAATCCTGTAAAGATTTACATTCACCGATAATTTGTCCACTGTGTCATTGCACAATTTGTCAAATACAATTTAAAAAAGAAAAATAGAGACAGAGCTGGCCTGTCTAATTAGTTTGTCAAGTCTGGATGTTGCCATCTTGGATACATGTACTCAGCACACCACACCAGAGAAGAGGACACTAGCAACCACCGACTGATAAAACATCCAAAGTTGTTTGCAGCAGATGTTGAAAACTACAATCTACTTAAATTCAGCCTGTTTTGTGTCTTCCCAAACAGGTGGCTGGTTCAAGCTTTCCATCCATCCATCATCTACCGCTTATTCCCTGAACAGGGTCGCAGGGGGGCTGGAGCCAATCCCAGGTGACATCGGACAAGATGTCATTACACCGTGGACAGATCGCCAGTCCATCACAGGTCCAGCACACATAGACAAACAATCAAGTGCACACACATTAATTCCTATGGGCAATTTAGAGTCTCCAATCAGCCTTTCCCGAAGGTGCATGTCTTTTGACTGTGGGAGGAAGCCGGAGTACCCGAAGACAACCCACGCTAACACGGGGAGAACATGCAAACTCCACACAGGAAGGTTACTGGTTGGACCTCGCCCCAGCCGAGGCTCAAACCAGCAACCCTCTTCCTGTAAGACCACAGTGCTAACCGAACTGTGCCACCATGCAGCTCGGGACTTCTCCACAGTCTCTGCCTCTGCTCCTTCTAGCAGGACTGGTCTTGGTTTTGACCTCCCAAAGTCAAAGACCTGCTTTTTCATCTTAGAAGTGGCTGAAGGTAATAAGTGTGGCACCATGCAGCAAAGTCCCCCACCAGATTCCAATACTCCTCTGTATCATTCCTGATTAATCCGTCAATTGCTGTGTCACCAGGGTACTTCTATATGTGACACAGCTCCAAGTTGTAGCAGAAGTCTGAGGTGTACAGAGTGTACACCAAGCATAACCGTGGCCAATGATGGTCCCAAGCCATGAAAGGAGGAACCTCTAACTAAGCCATGAAATCTTTGATCCCCAACAAACTTGACACAGGTGATGACAGTCATGCCTTAAACTATAAAATTCAAATTCCCTGGATCACATACAGTATACCTCCACAACACCACTACAATTTTTCAATTCCATTTTTTCTGCTGCCTTTAATAAAAATAACTCCTCTCCGTGGAGTTATTCTTGAACAGGGTTTGTCTTTTGGCTAGCATTTAAAACTAATTTCTAGAACCGCTTTCTTCCACCTATGTAATATAGTAAAAATAAGGGATTTCATATTTCTCCAGTTTTAACATCTCTTTATTGGCTTCCTGTAAAATTTAGGATAGAGTTTAAAATTCTTCTCCTCGCACATAAAGCGCTTCATGGCCAAGCTCCATTAAATATGAAAGACCTCACAGTTCCATATGTGCCATACAGAGGACTTCGCTCTCAAACTGCTGGTCTACACGTGGCAGCATGGTGGCGCCGTGATTAGCGCTGTGGCCTCAAAGCAAGAAGGTTGCTAGTTTGAGCCTAGGCTGGGGAGGTTTGTCTAGTGTCCTTTCTGTGTGGAGTTTGCATGTTCTCCCCATGTATGTATGGGTTCTCTCTGGATACTCTGGCTTCCACCCACAAGATATGCATGTTAGGAAAAATAACTATGGTTAAAAAATTATCCTTTGCAAGTTGCTTTGGATAAAAGCTTCTGCTAAATGACTGTATTGTATAGTTCCCAGAATCTCTAAGAAAACAATGGGAGGGAGACTGTTCAGCCTTCAGGCCCCTCTCTTATGGAACCGGCACTCATGGGTTCGGGAGGCAGACACCCTCTCTACCTTAAGACCTTCTATTTTAACAAATCTTATAGCTAGGAATAGTTTTGCCACCCATTGAACATGCAGTCATGAGGACGTCCCATCACGCACTGAGCACTTCCTTTTCCTTTCTCTGCTCCTTATCTTTTGTGTATTACTATACGACAGAATCAACATCATTAGCCTATTTCTCCTTTTTCTACAGGTCTTCATATATACAAACTGTAGTGTGTGTTAATATGTCTTTCCTCTCCATCCCAGCCTATCAAGGAAGATGGCAGCTCTCCGTCAGCTGGGTTCTGCCAGAGGTTTTGTCTTACTGTTAAAAAGGAGTTTTCCATCCCACTGTCACTTCATGCATGCTCGAGCTGGGGGTTAGTCAAGATTCGATGCAATTTTTTGGTTTCCCAAGGTTGTTTTTCATTAATTGAGTTAAATTGATGTTTGTGAAGCATCTTGAGATAACATTGTTGTGAAGTGGCAATATACAAATAAAGTTGAATTGAACGAGTCATATATCTTTTGTTTATATGTGCTCATCTTTCTTCCTGCATCTGTGTCTTTATCATTCATTCATCCATATTCAGGTTCTTGCGGAAGATGGAATATATTCCAACAATTATTAAGCTAAATGAAGGGTAGAGGGCATTGTGTCAAACTCTCATATTAAAAGGGCCAATGGAATTTAAAATATATGGCAGTACTCAGGGCTGTTTCTTACAGAGGAAGCATGTGGAAGGCAGTTATAGTTTAATATGGGAGCTTATACATCTCTTTTCCAAACAAAACGTTCTGTATCAAAAATTCGGAATACGGTTGTCGTTGTCCCTAATATACACTGTCTGTGTATTCAATCTGTTTGTCTGCCCCTTAAATGCTCCCATGTTGCAAATAATTAAGAATTTATCAGCGTGGTTCTACTGGCAGGAGTGTGTTAAAGATGTTAGAAAAATCAACAACCCATAAATAAGGAACTGAAAGAAATTATGAAAAAGAATCAAGCAGAATTAATCCTAAATCATATTAGATATACTGAAAACTACAGAAAATTGTTCCCAAACAAAATAAGAAGAAAAATAAACTGTATAGGCTACAAAAATATCATTTAGAACAATAAACATAATAGGAACCAAAGAAGAGAGAAGAGAGAAGATATACCTAAGTCTACCCCATATATATATATATATATATATAACTAAACGAGAAGATTTAACAAAGATTTAGTTTTTTTTTTAACTCAGAATAATTCCTTTCAAATGAAAACAAAAATCTAGTAATCATAGTAATCACACTGACTGATTAGAATAACCCACCTGGGACTGATGATCTTGGTGCAAGTTTTTAAAGTTTGAAATGAAAAGTTATCAAGATGAAACTAAAATCATAATTTGCAAAGTCTTTCTCTAAAACATATCATACAACAAGATACTGTGGTTTAAAAAAATCATTAAAAGGCCATTACTTAAGAGGAATTTAAGTAAATTATTACAAATACTGTATGAATCAGTGGGCATTTTATTTTCTTATTTTTAAGGGCGAATTTTTTATTACTATGTTATTCAATGTGCAGAACATCAAAAGGTCTGTTCTTTTTGTATCTACATTAGTGTTATTTAAATTGTGTTAAATGTCATTGTTTTAGATGCACATTGTGATGTGTATTGTTAGTTTTTGAGCTAAGTAGCTTTAAAGCATTTTGTATTTTCACAATGTAAGACTGAACAAACCCTGTAAAGAGTAGCTGCTGCTATGCCAAAGCTAATGAGGAATCTTAAACAAAAAAAAAACAAAAAAAAAAAACACAGTCATGCTTGCAACCAGAAGCCATTTACAGCTTAAGCTACAACAAAACAGTGTTTTTAATCCAGTCCTTGGCAAGAGCTATTAGCAAAGTGTGTACTTTACTGCTAGCTGAGACAATAGTGACCTAAAACCTAAAACATAATGGATTATTTAACAGCTCTTTATAGATTTATTAAAGTCACTTGATGGACAGTAACCAATCATTGCAATACATTTGTTATTCTTATTTTTAGAGGGGTACTCAACAGTAAGATGTGATGTTGAATTAAAATGACCATGGAGGTACAGGTTTGTCTTTTTATATAGCTTCCCTTTTCTTAATGAGATTTTTTGGTTTTACAGGAGCCAAACTAAGAGACGTTTGAGGGTTTTGTAGAAATAAATACACCACATGTGGCTTTCCTTTTATTTATGTGCGGAAAAAAGTAACAGCACAAACTTTACAAATGAATAGAAACGCTAATCTAAAACATTTCAAACACATTTTTTTTCAAAATAAAATTTCCCTTTTGAGATTCATCTCAAACAACAGTCAATTAAAGCTGACCAGCTATGTTTATTTAGAACTATCTTACCTTTTCAAGCATATGAGCCAGTGATTTGATCATTAAGAAAGATTTACCTGCTTGTGTTTGATCTGATCCTTATCTGGTCTTCCAGCCACAGACTGAATGTTTTGATTGTTGACTCTATAAATAAAATCCTCATTTATTTAATGCAGTAGCTACAACATTGCTCTCTTTTCTACATAACTAATTCAGTTAATCAGCTTAAATGATTATTCTGAAGATCTGAAAATCAGAGCTTCAAAATTGCTTTTATTAGTGGTATATAGATTTTAACATCTCTTTCACAACTTATAAAGAAATGTTTCTTACCAGCGGCCATATGTCAAATCCGTCCGCTTTCCTTTGTTGCTTGAACATTTTTAGGTAGGAAGGACAAATAAAACACTTTTTGACTCTATCTTTGTTTATACATTAAAACCGATTAATGTAGTCATAGCTATATTATGTCAATTATACTCACAAGTTTAATCAATGTAAAATGTGTGCAGACAAAATCATTTGGTATTTGTTTTTATAAATCAAAACTTTAAAAACTAAAGTATCAAAGTAATTAAAAACGTAAACGTTTTTTTTTTTTACTTTTTGATTTACTTTGAGTGCCGAGAAAAAAGGGGGAAAAAGATAAAAGAATAAGAATTCAAAGGCAACGCATGCTTTTGACACATGAGATTAATGGTAATTATTTTAAGATTTTCTGTATGTGTTTGTGTGGTTTGTAGGTTTTTAATGCTTTATATAGTATTAGAAATCAAATGTTATTTTGAATCTATGCCTATTGTAAACATTTTAGGCTTCCTTTAGTAACGTTTGAGCTCTGTTTGACTTCATGTCCTACCAAAATGCAATTCTTATTTGGAAACTTCTGGAAGGATGAGTTTGTTAAAAGTCATTATTTGCACAAATTGTATTAAAATTAAAATAAGAATAATGTATTCTTGCAATGTCCAACTAAAATAGGTTTTGTTAACTTTTAATGCATAAAATAATGTGTTTTTGTTCATTTCAGATTTGACAGCTTGTTTGAATGAACTAGATGAAAGAATAGGATTTATAGTTCCACCTTAAATACATCTTATGAGTTGGCACTGAAAAAACAGCTCTTAAACCAATAAAAATCCATTTCCAAAATAATTGAGAACATGTTTCAATACATATGCATGAAA
>JBAMIG010000013.1:12366288-12376288 GCA_037177335.1 Kiunga ballochi | reverse complement strand
TTTACAGGCGCAGACTATAGAGCAAGGCTGCTTTGTTTGAACTTTAGTCCGTGTGTTCTGGGTGAATAGGTCCAATAGGGATTATCTAAAAATATTTTATATATTTAATGAGGTTTCAATGTAAATAAAAAAGCCTGGTGTGTAGCCTATGTCAAGGTATTTTCCATTGCCATAAGGAAAAAAATCGGAGGCTGTTGGAAGGATACTTCATTTGTAATATTTTTAGTCCTCCGTGTGTCTGACAGTATCCTTACAGTCAATTCTGTGCCAGGACTGTCGCTTTGTTGCAGGTCTTTTGTATGTCTAATGACTTCCCTCCGCGGGTTGTTAGCACTTGACAGCGGGTCTCAAAACGAGGAACTTTCTTGCAGTCCAATATTAAAAGAAGCTCCATCTAGGTATATGATTGGCAATTTTTGTCATGATCCTCTCATTATTAACATAAAAACTGACACAAAAGACGCGATGCAAAATTATATGCACCTTCTAGCTGATTAGGAATGTCCCCATAGAGGAGAGATGGGTGTTGGGTTGGGTTGTTGGGTGATATTGCTGCCAAAATATCAGTCTATTAGGTCACTAGTGAAAAAGGATATGCTGTTGGGCACAAAAAAATACATTTAGGTACCTAGTATCCAAATTTGGATAGTAAAATTAGTCCGCTTTTGGATCACGAGAGACATGCTGGGTATATCATTTTGGATACTTTGGGCATTTGAACCACAGGGGGAGAAAGTGACACAGTTCTTACATTTACTTGTGGTAATATTGGAATTGTAGGTCACATTCATTTTAAATAGCACAGTAAATGAGGCTCACATCTGAATTAATTGAAATTGTGATATTCTATTATTATTATATTATTATTATTTTATTATTATTATTATTATTATTATTATTATTATTATTATCAAATTGTTTTTGTGTTGTTTTAAAAAATTAAAAAGGGGGAGGGGGTGGGTGAAATGCTTTATCCATTGAAGAACTTGGCCTATCCCCTAAACAGCTTGTTTCACGGTTGTGCATGTTGTGTGGTGAGTTATCTGTTAAGTGAAGCTTCCTCCCGTTGGTCTGGTGATGGGACTGAGGTCTTGCTAAGTACAGCTGCAGAATACGGCAGAAATCCACTTTCGGACCTTTGCGCGGAAGCTGTGCAGGTAAAGTCAGCGCTGGTGCTTCTGGAGCCCAGTGCACTGGCCGCCTGACTGCTGTGGCAGCTGAGACACGAGCAAGGACCGGTGGCTGAAGGGGCGCTGACCGCTGCGGCCGCTGCCGCTGCTGCGGCCGCAGCTGATGCCGCGGCTGAACTATTTAGGCCTGCGGGCGACTGGTACAGTCCTGGATGTCTGAAGCTGCAAAGAAGCTCGGGCCTCGAATAGGGATGAGAAAGTGCCCGGAAAGTATCTAGAGGGCGAATAGAAGTTGCAAAAGGTGACGAGGCGGCACCGGTGGCGGCAGCGGCCGCTGCTGCTGCTGTGACGCCGACGTGCGGATAGTAGTGTAGAGGCATGTGCGAGTGGAAAGGGTAAGGTAGACTTCCTGTAGCTGCTGCGTGCGTCATCATGTAAGTGTAGAAGCTGGGATCAGCTGGATGGGGCCAGGACATCGCCAAACGCTGCCTTTTATCCTTCATGCGCCTGTTCTGGAACCACACCTGCACACAGAGTCAAAACAAGGCCCATATTGAAGCTGCCATGTTGTTTTCAGCCACCTTTTAAGTGTTCTTCCGCGTGTACGCAGAAAACAAGCATGCACAGGCCTACCTGTATTGATAGGAAATGTTAATATTAAAAACAAGCCAATTTTTTTTAAAAGAATCATTACTAACAGAGCAGAAGATTTAAAAATTAATATAAGAATCTTGTCGAAGTATTTGTCATTGTTTTGATTTTGTTGTGATTTTATTTGTTTTTGTTAGTTTGTTTGGGTTTTTTTGCAGGGGGTGTTTTTTATTTCGTGTTTTTTTTTCCACTTGGGCCCTTTGAATTTTTTTAATTATTTTCTATCTGGGTCAGGAGTGAAAAACAATATATCGTTTGTTAAAATAGATATTTAGATATTAAACAATAATTTAAAAAGCTACATTTTAAAGCACTTTTATGCATGTTGAGAGCTTTACCTCTTTTTTAAATGTATTTCCTAAAAAGCTATTGACAACAACAAATGTATTCTCAGTTTTCATCTCATGTTTTGCAGCCTACCTTAATTGTAGTTTCCGGTAGATTTAGCGCTGCGGCTAATTCACATCTCCTCGGTCTGGAAACATAATTTTCCCTGTAAAACTCCTTTTCCAGTCTTCCGATTTGTTCTCGGGTGAAAGCTGTCCGATACCTTCTTACTTGGTCGGTGTTGGAATTATTTGATCCTCCCGTTGAATTACCATTCATATTAGACAGAGAGCTCGAGCTCGTGTTGGATGATCCTGAATTACTGTCTGAAAACCCTGAAAAATACAATAAATCACACTGTTATTTATGAATTTTAAATATTCTTATGTGCGTGGGCCTTTAAAGTTAAACTGCTCAGATAAAAGTTGAATAGCCAATGAAAGGCTTTTGCAAAATGAATAAAGGTTAACACTTTCAGTGTTCATTATAATGATATGGATATAAATTATTTGAATAAAGAAAATGCCTTGATAGTTTTTGTTAATATTATAGGCTATTGTTTAAAAAAACAAAAAAAAATGTGTCAAAATAGTATTAAAATCAATAGCATGTAGTCTTGAAGCCTGTAAATAAATTAAATCTGGATTAAACGAATATCTCACCTTTGTTGTTCTCTTTATGTTGGCTCGGGGAGCGATGCGCAGGGCATCCCACCTCCACATCGCTATTTATATCTGATTCTTGCGAAACTTCAGAGTAAAGACTCATTTTCTTCCTACTTTCCGAAGAAGAAATCTCCACCGAAGAGGTATTTTCGCTGTTGTGGTGTGTGCCGAACAGACTGTCAATTTCAAATTTGCTCTTGGTCGGAATGTCTCCCAGATTTCCATGGAGAGAAGCTGAAGTTATTCTTGGGCTCAATCGTCCGCCGTGCTGAGAGTTTTCCAGGGCCTCCAGAACTGAATTTCCTGGCGTATCGGCGAGCCTCTTCCCTGCGACAGGACTGTGCAGACCTCTCTCCATCAATATCATCTCTTTTCTTATCCTCTCCATCATTAAGCTATACAGGACGAGAGGCAGGAAAAAAAAAAGCACAACACTTGTCCTGGGGGCTGGAACAGGAATGAGTTGTGTCAGAGCTAAATCCGCATGCAACTCGACAAGTGTTTCTAAATAACCGTCTCTAAATCTTTTTATAAGCAAGACGCAAAAATAAAAGAATCTGAAGGCAATCGACGAGCGAGTCCTCAAAACGAGCCGTGCATTCTCCCCACAGCAGCAAAATGTCATTCATCAAAACTACTTGCTGTTCGTTGTTAAAATGCTAGGCTGACGTTGCTCCAATGATCATTTATTGTAACAGGTTTATAAGCAAATAAATAGGAGAGGGCTGTCACTTGATGATGGAGGCGGCCTTCGGTCAGACGAATAATATCCAAGTGGAGAGGAAGAGAGAAGTGAGGAGCGAGATGCTTGTCCCTGGGTTGATCTCTGAGTCTGTTTTAGATTGTTCTTGGGTTTGGCCTCTTGGGTGAAATTGACAGTCTGATTAATAAAATGAGCGGAGCAGCATTTCCCTCTTCATTTAGGAATATTATTATGCTTTGATTCTTTGTTGTTTGCCTCCTCTATGTTTACCCTCCCCCTTTTGCAATAGTTGCTCCTTTATTTATTCTGAATTTTTGCATTTTTGCATTTTCTTTAACCTAATCAGTATTAAATATGTTGTATGCTTACAGAAATTTTTATTAAATATAAGTCATGAAATGGGAAGTTTTTTTGTTGTTATAACAATCTTGATATATTTTCTTTTATTACACATTTTTACATTTTGTTTTATTCTGTTTACACGTTTTACTTGCTCTCTGGTCTTTATGGATGAAAGACATATTATGATAAGAAGTTAATGGTAAGTAATTAGGATACACATATACTGCAAACATGACACATGTTTTCTGACCATCAAACAAAATTTAAAAATACCTGCAAGTTACTTGAATACATCATTTTAATTTCTTATCATCCATAAATTAACTCTGTTTTATTATATCAAGTTTGGTTTTATTGCAGTGTATTTCGTTTTCTGAATTCATTGTGCATATATCTCTTTATCAAGATATAGGTATTTTCCTCCATTTTCAACAGAAAGTCGTAGCTTTTACCACGCATACATCTCTTATTTCTCTATGTTTCTAAATCTTTATCAGCATGTTGTTTTAGATATTTGTGAGAAATTTTCAGGTTGATTCGTCCAACGTACATTGTTGATATCAATGAGGATAAAACTCAGGCATGGAGTCGTGGTTTCTCGATGTGAATAGACTATAGAGAAAGACCATGGTTACATTTCCGCGTGCTGTGGCGCCTCCTGCAGGTCAGAAAATAAATACCTTCCACTGATATTAAGTGGATCCAATTTACCTCATGAAACATTTTAAATCTTTGCGTGAAGCTAATCTCTGTTGTTATCCACTATACAAACGTGATGAACAATACCATTAGTTTAAAGAAACTCAACAGCTTTCTTGACCTTGGTTCCATTATTAAACAGTCAGCCCAGCATTAATGCCAACAATACACTGGTTTGAGCTTAGTGTAACTCTCTTGATACTTTGAAATAGTTGATAATTGCAACTTCTTATAAGAACAATTAATACTGGTCCAAAGATTCAGTATGAATCATGAGACAAACAGCATTTAACTTTGAGAAGTTGCTTCAGTTGCTGCTTTCAAACAATACTCCCAGTATCATCAGATGGGGATTTTACATGAGATTTCTTCTTTGCCACAATTAATTTGTCACATTTTTGTGTTATAGTTTTGTTTAACTTATTGGGTTAATTAGAGAAAACTGGATTATATCATAAAGTACTCTTTTAAATTCTTATGACAACACTCTTATTTTGGTAAAAGAGTATTTGTCTTTTATTTGGGTTTTACTCTGAACATAACTGCGGTTTTTATGCGGTTTTTGATGGGGCTTTCAAACAGCTCGCTGTGGCCTGTCTCATGCCACAGATGCATGTGTTGAACTTCTGGGTAAAACTTGTGTGAGTTGGGAAATACTTCATGTAAGGCAGTTTTGACCAGGCTCACCCAAGGTAGTGTGATGAACCTTTTGGGGGGTTATATGGTTTGACAGAGCAAAAGAAAGATATTTCTTTCTTGTTTGTATTTTACTCCACACCTGGATCTGTAATGCTGAAACACCACTTTAAAAATCTCCCATATTTCTGCAGTGTTGATTTAATTTTAAAGTAATTTTAAAGTGACTTCTCTTTTTATCCATGGTAAGGCATGGATCAATAAGGGAGGACAGAGAGAAGGTTTTTGTACCCATGCATGACATTTCACTGTGGAAAAACAGTTGTCAAGTGTTTCCAACTTCACTAAAAACGACAAAAAAGAATCTAAAATCCAAGGTTGATGAAACTTTTAACATTTCTCTGAAATCTGGGAACTCTAAACTAGGCTATTATTATTTCTCAAGCAATAATAGAAACGCCAAGAGACACATGGAAATAATTATGCAACATAAGAGCATTTGGTTATTTTGTGCGCATCCTAGTCACTCACCAGTATGTTTTTTACTGAAATAATTTTTTAAACATCATAAGGCATCAATCTACATCAATGTTCATAAAACCAATTCAACCAAAGAAAATAATAAGACTTCACCGAGATGATAATGCAGACAGAGCAGAATACAATAGACTGGTTTGTATTGTGGCTTTTAAATTGAGGTTGTGTAGATTTGAATAAATAAATAAATTTGCTTTTGAAACAAATAGTTTAATATGGAATAATAATGTTTAAACATCAATTGAATTAAAAACTAAATTTATTATACAGCTTTTACAGTCTGTGTTTACATCAAAGTGTTTTTGAACACAAAACAATCATATATTAGAAGTGCAACATGAAAACGTCCAAATCAGCTCACTGAAGAAACAACCTGCTAAAAACTACAGTAAAGTTACATGTTTGTGTTTGCAGAGTAACTGAACACATGACACTGTTTGATTCACATTTTACTTCATAGCTGTTTGTAATTTACTCAGCATTATGCAAAAAACATGGCAAAACAACAACAAGCAAAAAACGCACACACACTTCAGTCCCTGTAACAAACTTAAAGTGTCAACCCTGCATTAGGCAACATACTGCTGTAACGATGTTACCAAATGCCTCTCTATAAAAAAATGTATTGCTTAAATGATGAATTGATAACTGTGCATCAAGAAGCTCCTGTCTGTCTGCCCAGATGTATCTACATTACCACTTCTTGCAATTCAGAAAGGAAAGTTTCTTCTTAAGAACCCATCCTCTGCAGGACATCTAGATTACAAGTTTAACTCTTTTGTGTGTTATGACTCAATGAAAAGAGGACAATCAGGCTTTTGGAGACTGACTATTCTGTTTTAGTTGATTTTGAGGGATACGTTTAAAGGTTGTGATGCCATTTGCCCGATGATTGCTGGGATGGACTGGGCTACATGTGACCTTGAATTGGATGAGGTGGTATGAACAATGGAGGAATGGACATTGTATTAAAGCAAATCCTACACGTCCAAAAGCTTTTGCAAGGGGATTTGTGCAATGAAATATATGCACATGATTTGATACAATGTGAAAATGATAATTTTGTTGTGAGAAAAGCATCAAAGTGGCAAAGAAAAACTGAAATACAGAATATACAACATATAGGACTATAAAATGTTACTATTAACTGACTGTGGTTTAACAACCCTCCTAAAAAAATCTTTTCCTTTTTCATCTAAAGAGTAAAGAGACTGGATATAAAGCCTTATAAAAGCGGCCATTACTTTTCTCTCTATGAAAAAATTACAACATATTTATGTTATGTGTTAAGAAAGTTAAAAAAAGCAATCAGTAAACTCATTTTAATCTTTCATTTTTCCAATGTATTTTGAAAAATATTTTATTTTTACTTGTGAAAGTTTATGCCTTTTAGATGGACTTAGAATCCATCTAGTGTTGAATTGATAAATTGCATTCTTTACAAAAAGCACATAGCTTACTAAAAGGTCACTTTTAACCTGCAAAAAAAATAAATTTAGGTTTTTTCAAACCAAAGTGAAAATTTTAATTCATTCCTCTGCATATTCATTTTTTCTCAAATGGCATAATGACTAATTTGCATGCATTTTATTTCATGTGTTGAATGTTATTAGAAGCATTAATGTTTTGTGCAAAACTGTACAGAACATTTTTGGGCATTTTTTTTTATGTTGAAGATGTAATAATTTAATTCTGTGTAATATACCTTGGGATATGCACATACCAGGTGAGCTTCATATTCATGCAGTGGAAAGAAGAGAGTGATACCATAAAATCAAGAATTTGACTGAGTAATCTACTGATGTTTCCAGCAGGGACTTTTTATGGTTGCAAATATATAGCAACACTTATTTTGCAGATACAACAGCCATGTAGATATGTTGTAAAATAAGGGATATATAGACCTGACAATGACCCTCATAAGTGCTTCAAATATAAAACTGCACACGTGAGATAAAAACACTGAATTATATAACCAAGCCACCAACTTATGGGCCTGATAAGGTAAAAACCTGATAACATTGAGCTTGTTATCAAAATTAAAGTTAACATGGACAACGGAAAAAGATTAAAATAGAGATTATAATGTCATTCATGCCTAGTAAGGTTCTTGTTTACTGAACTTATAAAGTGGGAACTGTGTTTTATTATGTTAAATCAAACCTTAATGAAAAACAAAGAAAAAAAAACAGTTTAACACTGTAACGCATTTATTGACATGCAACATTTATTGTTAGATACGAGTGTTGTTTTTTAAATCTATGTTCAAAGTTCAGGTTCAGTAAGAGTTTGAGTATCTCAGCAACGAGACTGCAAAAGATTAAAATCACCACATTTTGTGCAAGTTAGTAATAAGTGACTTTAGTGAGTGAGGATAGAGAAAAAGTAAAAGGTTTCTGGCCTTTTATTAGACATGTCACTGAAAAGTCAAGTTTCTATTCAATGGCATTTAAACAACCAGAATTGGCTCTTGACTTCTTTCCTTAAGTGAGAGAGCCATCTAGTGGTGAGCGCGTGAACGTGGACAGCCTGAGCAATAATTACAGATCTTTTTAACAAACTTTGTTTGCAAGCAGGTTTTTTGCTATGCCAGAATGTACACACAAATCAAAATCAGGTCAAGCGATGATATTGTTTTAATTGCTTCTGATAATTTTGTTTTAGATACAGAAGTCATTGCCCTTTTATGAGGTTAAATGGAAATGTATAAAGCTACATATGTCCAACATAGTAAAGAAAACAAATATTTCACTAATAGAAGGCAGACACATTAAAATTGTTTACTTTTAAATGTTCTGAATGACGCGTGTGGGTGTTTGTAGCTATATTTTTTTGGGGGGGAGGGGTGATAAATTGATTGTAAGAAAACTTTGTAAACCTTATCTTTTTATTTCTATCTCCTAACACATTTAAAATGTAAACAATGTAGCCTAGTTTTCTTTAGTCGCAGGTCTAGGTTCAATCTTGAAAGTAGCCCCTTTGGACTTTATGGTTATCGATCTTTGTCCAGTGAATTTCAAAAGGCCAAGTTTAACTGAGATGCTGGTTAAGAGACGATCAAGCAGACTTTTTTATATTCTGTAAGAAATAAAGTGTCTGTCTCCATCTTTTGTAAAGAGGATAATCAGTCAAACTAAATCTGTAGCCCTTCTTGATTTAAACACGATTACCCGTCTTTTATATTTCTGTTTGCACGTCTCAGTGTGATTGTTTAATTGTGACCGCTTTAGCAATCCCGTGAAAGCTTGATGTGTTTGGTTGTTGATTTTATTTTTTTGCTTTTATTTTTGTTTGTTTGTTTGTTTTCTTTTTTAATTGTAATATCTGAATGAGTTTAAAACAGAGCTGCATTAGCCTACGGAAGGGTACTATCGGCAAAGATTGATGAATATGCTCTGTATATAGGCCTACTTAATTTTTAATCCAGTTAAATTAGAGTAATCAATCCTTTTTTGTGTGAAATTAGAAACTGGTTGATTTCCATGCTTACTTTGTTCAAGTTTGACAAAAAAACTTTTTATTTATTTTTTGTTCTTATAAACACTTGATTCTGTTTAGATCTCATTATTTTAAAAGATGAAGTCACATAAGTTTCAGCTAAACTAGTTTGACCGTCTCCGGTTAGGCCCTTACTCACACAAAACTACAAATATGAACCATTATTAACTATTAGGAAATAAGAGAGCACGTCTGAAAAGGAAAATGGCTAAACCATCGGATTATTGACACAACACTCTGATTTCTTTGGGAGGCTCAAAAAGCTTTAATAAGCTGTTTAAAGCTGCATTGAAGTTCAAATTGTTCAGTTTAACAGGATTATTTTCCGTGTGATAAAGAATTGCTCGAGCGTGGATTTTACATGAGCCAAATTACATTTTATAAGTAGACTATTTTTACACTAAACGGATTAAAAAGTATTTATATTTATTAACAAACACTTCCACCTCCCCTGAATTGAAATGCTGGTGAGGTTCCAATAATAGCCACACATTCAAGGTAGCATTTCTCAGAGAACTTGAACGAGGGAAGCAGCAAGTTTATTACCAAGGACAAAAGACGGCGAACAGCTTCCTTCAAAGGGCGGGGAAACCAGCCAGACAACAGCGCCTCAATTTGGCTCCTGACACCCTAAACCTGAAGGACGAAGGGCAGTAAATGACCATAAACCGTTTCCTAATCTTGTGATTGTCGAAGACTCTCACCTGCAGCTTTTGTCTGAAAGACTACAGCAAAAATAAAGCTAAAAATTTACCATCAAGAACTTTAAAATCAAATGTTTGTGTTTATCTCCTTCTAAAAAAGTATGTAGG
>JBAMIG010000013.1:12338283-12356832 GCA_037177335.1 Kiunga ballochi | reverse complement strand
CAAGTGTGTCAGTCACAGAAGTCACAGAAGCGATCACATGGAATACTACGAAAATCACGGGACTCATTGGAGAAGTTTTCTAAACATTGATCAGTGGAGAAATTTGGTGCTTAAAGGCGTGTATGGTCCAGTTGTTTCCTTTGCTTTGAAACACTGGATTGTTTACTAAACCTTGAACCGTCTAGACAGCATAATAAAAGTAGCTGTAAATGTCTGAATAGGGGGCTATTGGACTTTGGTATCCCAACCCCCAGACCACATGAGGACTGATCCTCCTTCCGGTCTTAGAGCGCTCTCGAAGCAAGAAGCTCTTGAACAATTCGAGATATTTCTTTGCATTCCGTCTATTAAAGCTAATCTGGAATCTTTTGACTGGATAACAGTGGAGGTAATTCTACTATAATGTTTTTCCAGCTTTATCTTATTATGTATTGTTACTTTTTGTGCTTTGGTATGTTTATTTTAATCTGAGGTTTGAAGAAAGTGCGTTTCCGTGATCTCCCTGCAGGTAAAACCATCTTTATGCAGCTTCATAGGCACTCTGGAAATATCTAATCCTGCAACCAGAAGTAATTTGTGTCTGCCTGATGCTGCAACCAGTAAGAAAGCTGGCTAAATAAATAAATATATTGATTCCACAAGACAGTTAGTCGCTTTATTGATAATTGAAATGATGGAATTGATTAATGTTTTCTCTTAGTTCTGTGAACCAATAATAAACCGCCTTGTGTTGTTGGTAATTAACTGTGTGGTGGGTTATTCTTGTCATTATTCTCTCACCCGCACTGTTTTTCTGTAAATCTAGAAAAAAACTAACATTTAAAAGAGTTGTAAAAACTGATTTCATTAAACATTTTTCTGGGTCTTTATCTGCACCAGTAACAACCTTATTCATTTCTCTCTGTGTCCACATGGGGGCAGACTAATGAACATAACATAGTGGAAATACTGAACTGGGCCGTTTTTCTATACAGGGAGGGCTACCAGTGCTTAAAACAATTTGTTTACAGGGGGTTCGTTTTAAACGTTTTAAATTTTAATGATAATATTGATTATATCTTCCAAATGACTTACTTCTAGTGTGTTTTTAGATGATTAACTCTTTTTAAATACTATTTAAAAGAAGCATCTCACTTTTCTTTCAGGAGACTTCCATGCACAAAGTAAGGTAAAAACCCCATAGTACAGTCTTTAGTTACAAAATTAAGATAAAAAGGCCAAATATTAAGTTAATGCGTATTATTGTTTTATCGTGATGGTCCTGGAAAGATTAAATGCTATATTGTAACAACAATCATGATTTGAGCAATATCTAGTGGTTAAAAAAAACTGTTCGTAAATTAAGTTGCAATTTTCTTGGTGTTTTTGGTGATTTTACTGGAGAACAGTAAATATGTAGGCTACTCAATAATGACTGCATAGCCTGATAATCATACGACGCTTCTTAGTTTTTTATTTCTAATAAATTAATTGTAATCCATATCAATAACAGCTATCCCGTTATGACTGTGCACGATTATTTGCTTCTTTTGTTTGCTTATTTTTCTGATAGTGAAAAGTAGCTACCAAAAAAGAGAAGGGGTTTCTGGTTCAAGTTTTTTTTCTAATTAAACAGAGATGCTTGCTCTATTTTAAAGGAATTCATTTTACAATTATTATGTGTTAAACTTTGGTTCTTTATTATATAATTGCATCTCTTAGTATGTATTATTACTGTCGTTGTATTCTAACAACAACAACAACAATAATAATATTAATAATAATTATATATTCATTTACGTTTATTGTTTAAGTCAATTTATCTTATTAAATAACTTTGTGTAGGTCGATATTTTATATGAAAAGATCATTAATTCTATATGACAGATGTTGATGTTGGATTGGTTTTGCAGTAAAAAAGACAATGTTATCTATCTTATATCTCATTTAAAAAAAGAAAAATAAACATCTCAAAGTTTTTTTCGGTTAAATGTCTTTTTCTCTACAGTTGTATCTCTCATGGTTGAAGAATAACATCCTCTAATATTCGCAATGAATTATTTTCGACAAACTCAACGCTCATTTTAAAGCTAAATACGAAACCTTTTTGCCACAGTAGCTGTTATAACATGCACACATACTCTCACATCTTCCATTAAATATATATCGTCTGGTTTTCTATTTAGATAATGAATATCTTGAAAAACTCTTGATGGACCACACATCTGTTTTGTTTTCAGACATAATCAATGGAGCTCGTCGGTGCCCACATTCACCACCAGTAACTTAACAAAAAAGCTGCTTATTAAATACATCCCGTCTTGCATACTAAAACCTATACTTACAAAACAACAATACGAAAATGAGATTTTTATGTTTACATTTGTATTTGGTTTTAAAACGGCAAAGCTGTCACTTTTAAATAACCTTTTTTTCTGGGGTGGGGCTATTTTGACCTTTATAAACATTCAACAACTATGAAGATCCAACATGAGACAAATGGTGTTAATGATAATGATTAAGCCAATGAAAAATAAACAGAACAAATGGCTTTTTTGCATTTTCATTCTTTATTGTTTTACCTCCAGACAGATCTAAAATACACGTCACATTACAAGTGCATTTAATATAAGCGTTTTCATTGAAGGGAGTCATGTGAAGGCTTTATAAATAAGAATACACATAATTATGTGAAGCTGTTCATTCGTGTTAATACTCTGCCGTTGTCGCCTGTGCGCCTAGACTGCACAGCACACAAACACATACAAGCGATACCTCAGTCTGTTTCCCATCACAAAGACATTTAATCTATTTGGTTTTTTTGCACATTAAAAATGAACCACAGACAAGTCTTGATAAAACACCTGGGAACAATATGAGGGTGAGATGTATGTAGCATGATTTAAACTGCAGTTTAAATGTGTTTCTTTCTGTTTTCTTCAACAGATTACTTTAAGTGCTTAAAAAACCAATTTCAAGTCCGTTTTGTAGGTGTCGCTGTTGACCACGTCTGCATCCGCAGTGTAAGCGCGTGCAGTGAGAGGAGGCTGCGTCTCAAGGCCATTTTCAAATCTCATTGGTGGGTTTGTCATGTGGTCGGGAGGCATCCTGACTTACAGATTGTTTTTCCTAGATATGTCAGCTTACAAAGGACATCTCTCTCCTCTTAAGAACTTAACCCCAAAAATGTCCTTTCCCAGTAGCTCTCCTGCGGCAAACCCATTTTTAGTCGACTCTTTAATTGGTGCCTGCAGGACGGACAGCTTTTACTCGAACAGCAACATGTACATGCCGTCTGGGTCAGAAATGGGAACCTACGGAATGCAAACCTGTGGACTTCTGCCGTCTTTTGGCAAAAGAGGGGAGGTCAACAACCAAAATATGGGCATGAATGTCCACTCGTACATACCTCAAATAGATAACTGGACTGATCCGAGTAGACACTGCAGAATAGAGCCGCCCAATCAGATGTCAAACTGTACATTTTCACAGAGCATAAAGGAGGAGAGTAACTGCTGTATGTACTCCGATAAGAGAGTACAAAAAGTCAGCTCGCCGGAGGTCCCTGCATATTCTAATGTTATTACTGAAACTTGCCCTGTGGAGGGTCCAGAGATCCCGGTTCCAGGTTATTTCAGACTGAGCCAAACTTATGCCAATGGGAAGCATCCGGAAAACTACTGCCATGAAACACCGAGTCCTAATCCGACACTCATGCAACTCAGCCGAGCCTCTGAAAAACCGCTGCCATTATCCTCTTCTAATTTTTCTGAGGAGGGAAAGAAAATTCAGGAGTTTACACAGAACAGCGAAACCACAGCGGTCCCTGCAGAAAGTCCGGAGCCAAAGTCCAATTCGGAGGAAAAAAGCTGCTCAGTGGAAGCCCCTGCATCCAGCCCTGAGCTGCAGCAAAAAGAAGGGAAAGGTGGGTTGGCTACAATGAAAAGCTTTTATCTTGTGGCGCTGAGAAGGCTCCAGCATCATAAAATCGAGTATAAAACACAAACAACCCCTAAAGTCGTAATGTTTAATGATAGTCTTTCTCAAGTTGCAGTTGCAGTAATGGGCAACAGAATAGTTTTATACATCAAGAAACACCATCTTTGGATAATTTTAAAGAAAATTGAATATTTCCAGGTTTTTTTTTTAACAGCTTTGCCATCATTGTGGTTTCATTTTATACAATATCACCGCTTTGAAACGTTTACAAGTGACGCATGTGGTGCTTACTGGACTACTGCAAAATTATAACCTTTTTAATTAAATTAAAACAAAATTATTTAAACTTTTAATTAAGGGTTTGACAAAAAGTAATTTTAATGTCCTTTGACATTAAAATTTGAGTGTGGTGTTTTATCTTCAAGATTCCGTTTAATTTTAATTTACATTGTCACAATGTACCAAATAACTTCCCCTTTGTATTTCTTTATTAAGGTGATGCATTCACATTAGATTTTATTTCCCAAAGGTGATATACAAACGCTGCAGAAGAGATTTTGAGCTCGAGAATGAACTTAGTGAGTCGCTTTAACAGTGTCTTTATCTTTACAGACTGCAAGAGTGAAACTTTAACGAACAACTGGCTAACAGCAAAAAGTGGGAGAAAGAAAAGGTGCCCTTACACAAAGCACCAGACCTTGGAGTTGGAAAAGGAGTTTCTGTTCAATATGTACCTGACCCGAGAGCGCCGCCTAGAGATCAGCAGGAGCGTCAACCTGACCGACAGGCAGGTCAAGATATGGTTTCAGAACCGCAGGATGAAACTGAAGAAAATGAACAGAGAAAACCGCATCCGAGAACTGACCTCAAATCTCACCTTTTCGTGAGCTTATATGTGTCCTTGTTTAGAAGTCTTCACTTTATTTTATATGCGTTGGTGGTATAGGACCTTCATTTTCAACAAAACTGTGACTATAGCTATTTTAAGGTTTGTGGTTTTATGTATTTGTTTCATTTGATCACAGGGTAACACTTTTTGGTCTTAAATTATTGACAAATTCTCTCTTTGTCAAAAACATGTCGATGTGTGGACATGAGAGCAGAGGGGATTCATCATGCGGGAGAACATGCATCGTGTTTTGTGCAACATTTGTTTTACACTTTGTGTAAGCCATATGGTATTTCTGTGAGCTATGTTAAACGATGGAATACAATGTTAATCTGTGGATTTATTGCATGTTTGTGGCATGTATATCTTGGAATAAATATATTGTAAAACAATTATTCTTATTTACGGTTATTAAAGTGTCAGTACTGATCGGGGTTAACAGTTTGGTTAATGATATTTTCTTATCAAGCAGCATTTTCTTTTAGAATAGCTCAGTTGCAAGAGTGAAAAGTTTTATAATTTTGGCTATAAGTTCACTGCAACACAACCCCATGAGAAATCATGGTATTATGACATTTTCTTCCAGCTTTATTCCAACATGATCCAAAAACATTGTGTGAGATAGAAGTTAACAGGCTACACATCTTTAATTTACATTTGTAATCCCTGTTGATCTGTTAAGGATGCTTCAAATAGATTACCCAAATTTGCGTTGCAAAAGTCTCAAATAATGTGCATACGAAGTATAAAGCTACAAAAATGGCAAGAAATAGAAAGTATGATTTTGTATTCTTTCTAATGGATAAAACCTGGCCACGCTGATCCCCTTTGAGATCAGTGTGGATGTTTCAGTGGGAGGTAAGCTAAAAAAAACTTGACTGAATAATCTAAGGATGACAAAAACATCATGACTTTTATTTATTATGCTACCTTCTGATTCTGTTCACAAGAAGAGAGATAAATGTAGATACATTTTACAGTGTTGATGTCAAGTCCTGTTTATAGGTTAAGTAGACTAATACTGTTAATAAAAACAGCAATTGAGGGTTATGTTCAAGCACAAATCCACGGGGTGGGGAACGGGGGGCAACGCTTTTCCTTCCTGCCGCGCGACACTAGCTCTTCTCATTTCTTCAAGAAAAAACTCCACATGTAGGTTAGTCTAATAAAATAAACAAAACAAGAGCAAAAACAGGCCTATTAAAGAAAAACACACCCATCGCCAGCTGCTGATTGTGCCTTAACGTGTAAATGAAGCATTTACTTTCTGTGAACTCGCATTATCTGCTTCATGTCAACACTTTCCCTAAAATAAAATTCTGTTCATATTAAAGACGTGAAAATAGACCAAATGGACAGCCTATTGCTTTTAAATGACATCTCTCAGATAGCAAAACGCAGATGGAATACAGCACTCCTATTTTTTTTATTGTGGGCATGTATAATCACACGCACCTCATAAAATATTTATTGATACATTATTGCTCTCCTTTGAATGAATACAATAATTCCACAACTATCGTTTCCACCTCAACTTAGAAAATTAAACCAACCCATAATATATATTTCCTTGCCAAATATTAACAATGCATACACCACATTGTGAACGGAAATGGCGTCTGCTACTTTACAACATGTTATTACATCTCGTTTACGAGGACTCTGTAAGTCCATAAACCATTTTACTAGCATTGAGGGTATCAGGACGATATTATAAGAGTTTTCTCAGACATTGAGATAGATGGAAGCCGTGTTGGTGTGTGGGGCTGTATAAGGGACGTTTTATTCCTTTTCCTGAACTGCAGCTAGGCTGTTCTCCGGCCACAAGAGGCAGGAAAATGCTGTTTTATTATATTGATTGTTTCCCTCTTGTTCTACCGTCATGTGGGACTTTTTTATTATTTCTAAAATGAAAAGCTGAATTAAACCTGACGAAAATGGGAGAGCAAGGACAGGATTGATTCACTGACTGTATTGGTAAATATGACCACGTGATCCATGTAACCAATCCCTGTAGATGCAGGCCAGCAAAAATACTATGATTGTTCATAGAGGGGAGCTTGCCGTAACAGTTCAACCCGTATTATATGAGTAGGAAGAGTACAAAAATGTCTTCCAGTGGCACACTTAGTAACTGTTATGTGGACGCTGTTATGGGTCAGGAATCGGAGGATGTCTACGGTGCTCGCTTTATCCAGGCTCCACACACGATGACCCCGAGGCCGTCAGGTGCTGGAGACGCCGCAGACTTCTCCTCGTGTAATTTCGCACCAAAGTCCTCCGTTTTCTCACCGTCTTGGTCCTCAGTTCATCATCAAGGGATTTATCATCCGTATGTCCACCATCACCACCATCACCAGCCCCATCTGCCCTCGTCGGACGGTAGATATGTTGGCGTCCGATCCTGGATGGAGCCCATCTCAAACCACGTTTCCTTTACCGGGTTCCACTCTAACAGCCGGCCGTACGCGACAAAGCCAGAGGTCTCGCCAGCGAAAGCTACGGAGTGCAGCGCACTGGAAGCTGAAGCTCGACCGGTCGCCAGTGAATTCTCATGCGGAAGATCGGAATGTCCAGAGAAAGCGACGAAGGAGCACAGTGGAAGTGAGATTTCGAGTCAGAGCGACTCCAAAGACGAGAAACAACAACTTGACCCAAGTAAGTAAACGAAATAGCTTGTCCTGATTTACAACCATGAGAACTGTATGAGCTGGGTGTGTAAAACTGGAGGTTTTACTAACCTATAAAAGTGTCTAACTATACAGAGGCTGCAAACGGGAAAAACCCGCCCTTGTAGGGATATGAATTTTTTGTTGTGCTTTTTCAAGTTACAACACGATAGACTCGCATTTTCGCCAAATACATCAAATTCTACCCCGCCATAGATTCAGAGTTGAAATATTTTCTGTAGGGATGTGTGGGAAACATACATTTACATTTTTGGACACCGTCCATCAAATAACTTATTTTTTCCATTTGTATCATACCAGCGTCCTCACACCTTAAAGCTCTTTGAACCCCACCCTGGAAAACTATTTACGGTAATTTCAGTAAACTTTAGCCACAATATAAATATGTTATTATCCTTTAACCTCTTCTATTTCAGACAATCCTGCAGCAAACTGGATCCACGCGCGCTCAACAAGAAAGAAGCGATGTCCCTACACAAAATATCAGACTCTAGAGTTGGAAAAGGAATTCCTCTACAACATGTATTTGACAAGAGACCGGCGCTATGAGGTTGCCCGTATACTCAGTTTAACTGAGAGACAAGTGAAGATCTGGTTCCAAAACAGAAGGATGAAAATGAAGAAAATGAACAGGGAAAGGAGCAACAAAGAGCAGCTATAAGTTTGATGCTATCTCACACATTGTGATATTTGTATCAAGGAAGCCATTTGAACAATTGCCTCTCCTAAGATTGTTCATAACGTAGTAGCCATTTTTGCATTTTTGTTTTTCCGATGTCATGTGTCACTGTCATTGGAGTCAAATAGATCTATCACATATGGATGAAATTGTCTTGGCCAGCTTCAGACAGTAGGCCAAGTCTCAAGTATTAAAATCTTCTTCTAAGCATTTAAGGGAGGTTTTTAAATATCGCTAAACAGGGATCATTACGCATCATGTGCAGACGCAGTGGATGTGTAAGATTTAACTTAATCAATTTTCTGAAAATGTTTTTTTTTCTTTTTTAAGACCAAACTTAGTGTAAAGGTGCTGCTATTTTTGGCAAATGTTTATCTCGTTTAATACTAAGCATCAATTTTTTTTCGGTTTACTAGCATATTAAAAAGTAGATGTGTTCCTGCAGTCTTTGTGGTTTATTTGTCACGGAAGTAGTTTTTGCTACCTTTGCTGAAGTAGGCTATTGTTTACACAAAGAACTAGTCGGTCACTTCATGGTGAATTTTTCTTTTTGTTTATTTGTTTTACTTGATAATCACTTTATTTGGTATTCACTTCTTTTTTAAATTACAAACCTAGAGTTAAATCCAATTAAATGTTTATGATTGGGAGAGGTGTTGCAACGAGTTTCCAATTTATTGTCCAACTTGCAACAGCAATTACTTTAAAACAGGAAGAAACGCGGCCCAATAAAGCTATAGAAATGGCTAGACGTCTGGTCTAAATTAGTTTATTGGTCTGGCCAGTAATTACACCCTCTTTTGAAAACCTCTTATTCTTGTGTCGTTTACTGACAAACAGAATGTAGACACTTTTCCAGAGAGTGTCTGGTCGATGGATTGTTTCAGAGGAACCCCCCGTCCAACCTTAATGGTCACGTTTATACATCTAATGCACTTTTTTTGCCGATGGAAAAGACAAACAAATTCACTAAACTTAACTTTGATGCTCTTCCCTTCGAGAAGTGGTCTTCATGAGAATGTTAAGCAACGCCACATTAGTCTTAATTAGTCGTGACATGGGAATGTAATTAAACACATAGGCTAATGATTTTTTATTAATAAGCCTAACTTAATTTAAAAAAAAAAAAAAAACTTTATAAGCTTTTATTCAGATAAAATTGAAAGACGCTGAAAATCGCTCTGAAGATATTTATATATTTTATTATTAATTTTAGTTAAGTCTAATGTATTTATTTATTTACTTTTACCAGAACAGAGGAGTAGTATTGGAAGCGCTAGAGGGCGATGTTGTTCTTTAGTAGTCAGCTGTAGAAGCTTCTGCATGGTTGGAACAAAGAAAATATCCAATCTTTACCATGGCCGCTTTCGTGAGTCCAATTATTTAAATGTTAAATGTGTCTGTAAAAAGAATATAAGGTAATTTTAAAAGTGATATAAAACTTTTTGTTTAGATATGTTTTAGAATTTGTTGGCACAAAGCGGATTTTTAAATAATCCGACAGCTTTCACGCCGCATATGTCAGCAGCATGTCACACATTTGTGAAAGGAAGGAACCCATTTTAGTCGTTGGGAAAGTGGGTTTACTGGCTCTAGCTAGAGTCTTAGTTTTTATTTTCACTAAACAAAACAACAAAGGAAACTGAATTGAATTTTGATTAATGTCACTATCTTTAAAAGGTCGTGCTCACCTGAACGCCATACAGTTCATGTCGGACTGTGACTTTTTGCAAACCTTCCTTTTGGAGGTTTATGATGAAAAAATAACTAAACAGTGCTTTTCTTATAACAATTTACAAACCAAAGTTAATAGACTAATACTACCACCAGCACTACTACCACTGCTACATACTTTCTTCTATTAAACTATTTCAAATATAAAAACATACATAGTGCCTTTTTACAATTTTCCTTAAAGTAGTCCACTTTAAGGCTTAATATAAAAAAATGAGCAATACTGAAGTTTTTTTAGATACAATAGAATGTTTTTATATTAGACTATTAAAGTTTGCTGTGACCATGTAACATCCCACACTGTGAATTTGTCTCATCAATCAAACATGCAAACTTTACTGACTTCCAGGCTCCGCGTCTGAATTGAATGTATTGTTCTATAAACGGAATGAAAGGCCTATAAACGCTGCTATTGGTCATTTTTAAATATCAGTGAAAAAAGGTTTGACGGGCGAGAGGAAGCAACATAGAAGCTTTGTTTTTAGATGTAATGAACTGTGACTTTGAAAGTGTTGTTATCAGGGTTGTTTGAAGCATCTAAACACTGACAACATCGGTGTCAAAGCACAAGATAAAAATGCCTATTAGAACTATTACAACCCATGCAGGATGGATTTTTTGGCTTTTGTTTTTGTGTCTTGGTGTATCTGAGTACTTGTACATTCCCCCTAACGAGGATGACTGGAACCGTGGTCTCTTGTTTAGTAGTTATGACCACATGATTAAGTTGCACGCAGTTAGTACGCTCATAAAATCCTTCTCTGATTAAATAAATATATCTTATGTTGTATGAGACACCAGTAAACTACTCAGCAGCAGAACACATGAGGAATCGTGGAAATCTCAATTGAAACACCACTGTTGAGCCCCAGTTTAACTTCATACAATTAAATAGAAAAATGAGTCCAATACAAAAGTTATAACTTACATTAGACAGTGTGATACAGTGATACAGGAATTTTTGCAATTTCCCAGTTTAGTAAAGAGGACTTTGTGTTTTGTGCCTCTTGGTTTTAAACGGTGAGGGTCAATTTTCCATTTCAATCTGATAGTTAGCCGCAGTCCTGTTATACCCGCACCAATGCTCCCTTTTCCACCCCCTTCATCACATCTAATTTCTGACAATGCTGCATGTAGACCAACATATTCGTCACACACACAAATGTGTCATATTCAGGCAAAATTGTGAGTATTAGGGTTTTCTGTTTAAAAGTAGGCTCAAAGCAGGAAATGTGACAAAGTATTTAAACTTAAACTGATTAAGCGCACGTGCCCGAATGACAACACACAATTCAAACCAAAAAATAGTGTTTTGCATAACTTTCTATGACTGGAGATGTCAATCTATTTAGTCAACTACATTTTGCCTTGGTTGCTGATTTGGACTAAATTTAATAATATAAAGTAATACAATGGGTTTTCTTTTTGGAGTAAATTATTTTTTCTGTGCACAGTAGTTTTAAACATTAGAAGGCTACATTTGACGCTGAACATTTTTTTAAGCTAACTGATATTCCAGATCATTTTACTCAGTCATAAATTCCTGTCTCCGTGATCATTTCATGTTTGGCTGTGAGAGCGGCTGGATATCCCCGTCCTTTCCTTTTCTGGCCTTTATTTCCACCCATTAACACTTAACTGAAGCCCATATCCTTTTTTATTGAGTCTTATTTACTTAAACAGGATAGGAACAAGTCAAAACCAGCAGAGGTTGCTTTTAGGCATCATGCCTTAAAACCAGATGCACTAAACTATAAAGGTTAGATAAAAGATCTTTTCAGAATAAGAGAAACTGCGCAAAAATGCAAAAAAAAAAAAACCTGAATAAGAAACAACGTAAATAAGAACAATTGAAATGTGATAAGTGATGTTGATGCATTGTCTTTGAGAATAAGAGATGATGTAGGTTAATGTAGAATTCTGTGTGTAGGCGTAAGGGCCTACGTTTAAAATGCCTTATTTGGCTTTATTTTATAAATAAAATGACTCTTGATAAATTGGACTTCTGTTGAAATGTAAAGAATAAGGTTAATCAGATTCAAGGAATATAATAGACACTTTTCTCCTGCTCCACGGTGAACCTCTGTTAGCTCTCGATGTGTCCAAACAAGTCACACAAATGCGACTCTAACGGAGCTACAGCTGTCCAGTAAACCGCTGCTCATTTCTGCAGTTAAATCTCTCACAAGCATCAAACACACAACACAACTCGGCGACTGCTCGTCTTTCCTTTCTGAGATTTTTTGTTTTTAATTAAAATGTAAGCCTATAGCAAATCAAATGACATCGGTTTAACCAATAATGCTGGTTATTTTCTATGAAACATACTTCAAGATTATTATTTTAAAACACGGGTCGGCAGGCAATGACTGCAAAACATATTGTTCTATTTTTTTCGAAATAGCTGTTTGGAAAAAGATGGACATTGAAAAAACTAATGCATTTACCTTTTTTATGTTACTCTAACAAAAAATAGATAATAGTCTCAGTACGACAGATGAATATTGATACTGCAAACAGTTTCCCACTTTGCTGCAACAGGAAGCTCAACAAAGATCCATTATAGTGATCACTGAATTTGAACTTCGTGAAAGAGGGACAGGATGAGTTTATTAGAAAGGAGTTTGTCCTCTTAAAAAAAAGCTGCACAGCGTATGCAAACGAGCCGTGGCAGAAAGGGTGGTTTCATTGTGTAGCAATATTATTCACTGCACTGATCCAACAGAATAAAACACAGAAGAGGCCAAATCCACAGCAACATGGCCACTACTTTCACAACAGTGTCCTCATAGGAGGCCCATATCCTGTACAAACAATATCGAAAATAAAAGTTATGTCAATCTATTTGCTCCTTTCGAAGTAACCAACTGTCATACTTGTATAATGCAACAAAGCCCAACACACATGCTCACAGGAAACCAAACCAGACCATAAATCGCACAGTGCTGACTCTAGCTGCCAGCAGATGAACGAGAATGAAATAAAGGAAATTGCTTTTTGCTGCTGGCAGAAATAGTCTCATCTCATCCACATAGCTGCACTTACATTACTTAGCCTTCAAATGTCGAAGGTCAATAGCGAGAGAATTTTCCATAGCGTAATTTATTTTTCCCTGATGTTGCCTTTTTATTTATTAAAAACAGCTTGCTATGAGAATACAGAAGGGTGATGTGAACCGTAATTGTTGTTTCGTTTTAAAGTAAAAGAGAACACTAACATGTATAGGGGTAGCTCCCTCCTTTTTATTTCTTTTTAATTCACACACAGTGGCAAAATTTGGTAGATAAAAGTCTCTTACAGATTTTGTGGCATTCTGAAAACGTCTATTTTCTCTTTTAGCCGTGGAATGAAGAATCAGCATGCGATCTGAAGAAAATCTTGCATTTCAGGAAAATACTTGGCTTCTTATATGTGTTTTATATCTTTATTGGGGAGGGAGATTATTCAACAGTAAGCCTAAACAAAAAGGTTTTTTGGCAACAAAAAATAAATTAATAATAATCAAGTCCACTTAATGGTTGTACTTTCTGCTAATAAGAGGTACGGTTTGATTTGCAGTGTTTCTGCAACATTTTAGATATGACAACCTTCACTAGAAGAAAACTTTTCAGCATAAAATAACTAAACAGTTGGCAAAGGCTCTCTCTTAAAGCTTGGAGAGGTTTCTGCTATTACACGCAAAGATGGGGAGAACTGCTGCAGTCGAAATTCCTTTTTGTGAGAGGACAATTTACAACTTGGCAATAGACCTTTTTATGTGCCTCCATCGCCTATCATTGGATGCCACTGGTCATGTGTGAGAGGCAAACGTATTCATGGCCCTTTTCCTGATTTCCCAAGCGTTTTCCCCCCACTGCATTCTGCGTCTATGGTGTTAAACCAAATCGCCACGGTCGATTTTTCTGAAAAAGTCGCCAGTCATTCGTTTCATAAACGGCTCATCTGATCTTTGCGCGTTCGTGGCGCTGCGTTGTACGTGCTCCTGGAGGACTGACAAGAACGTTTCAGCTTACTTTCTACCTTCCCTACCTTCAGACAGAGAGCTGCGCCGCCTCTTTATAGCTCTTTAACACAGTGCAGTGCATAGTAAAGCTCAAAGAATAAACATGGATTACCTTCCGGATATAGGTAAGATTTGCACCTGTATGTTTGCGCGCTGTGTATCTGAATGTGACTGAGTGTGTATGTGTGTGCCATGTTTGACAGCTTCCTGTTTCATTAGTCATGTAAATTAGCAGTGAGGTAATGGTACTTAAACAATTTGATGAACCTGTTGCAAGGATAAAACAAAGGTCTAGAAATAATACTGACTGTAGTATAGGCTAGTATTATTTCTAATATGTATACAGCAATGAAGCTGAAATGTTTAGTGGTGATCCGGCCTTTTAATTTAACATTTAAATGTTGTTTTTGAATACATACATACATACATATACATATATATATATATATATATATATGTATGTATATATAAAGTGTTGTCATGTCAAAGATTTGACTCTAGTATGAAGTAGTATTTTTGTTTTATAAATTAATACAATAGAGATGCAATAGAGAGAAAAGAGCATCGTATTTCTGATTTAACAAAAATATGAAAAATGTTTTTTGTTAGGTCAATTTCAAGTCTTTCCCGCTCAAAATGAGTTTAAGCTTTATCAAAACTTGCATAATCTGATGTTTCTTCACCTAACAGAAAATGATGATGTCATCTGATAAGTCATTCATTCTGCTAACATCTTCAAAAGCTGCCCAATTGTTGACGATAATAGATGGGCTTTGTTATATTTCATATATTCAAAGTCTCACATAAGAAGTTCAGTTCTCATAGCTGTTTTCAGCTGCTTGGAGATGAGGCCAGAACAAAGACAGTATTTCACTGGTGCCTGACAGGCAGCTGCGAAAGTATTTACAGCCTTGCTGCAATGCGGCAAAATGGACCCTACTTGGAAGAGAAGCTCAAATAGAAGCGTGAGAGTAAAAACAGACATTCTAATATTAAAATG
The DNA here is from genome assembly GCA_037177335.1 of Kiunga ballochi. Classification (NCBI taxonomy): domain Eukaryota; kingdom Metazoa; phylum Chordata; class Actinopteri; order Atheriniformes; family Pseudomugilidae; genus Kiunga; species Kiunga ballochi. Next base: position 12,341,919 of record JBAMIG010000013.1, on the reverse strand, counting down.
AACTTAAACACCAGACTGTAGTGCCTGCAAAGATATAGTCATATCTACAAATGAACGCAGTTTCCTTTCAGCCAATTCTTCAGCATTTTAGACTTAACTTACTCTGTGATTTGCTTCCCTTTACAATCACTGTCTTTATAAAAAGTTATCCAAACTTAAAGGGTATTTTTCATATTTCATATATTTGATATACATAAACAAAAAAAAACTTTTTACCATCCATCACATTGTCAGGAGAGCAGTTTAATGTAATCTCTTGCACATTTTCAAAATAAAACGTTAAATTGACACGAAAGATCAAATGATTTTTTCATTAGCTTCACCTTTTTCTGACAAGAAGCTTTTTTTCACTGGAAATACCCTATGTCTACTTCCACCATGAAATACGCTTAAAGACTAAATCCACATTTTTGTCATAACATGAATGCTTTATCAACTTATAAATGTGGTATTGTAAAACCTTGTATGAATCATTGCACAGAGACATCTTTTAGTAATTTTCCATCAGACCACCCATTTTACCTATTAAATGTGACAGATAGCCTACCAAAGCCAAAGGTTTGCAATGATAAAAATCCAGGTTTTGTAAGCACTTGTTAAATTCCATGATGACATGTAGAATTAGGTTAATTGACCATGGATCATTTTGTGGAAAACCCTTTAAACTACCAGCAGAAGGCGCTGTTGCCCAACAGTCAGTATATTTCTTGCTCAGCTGTAGTTGAGGCAGTAGTTATGTGATCCTGTATTTTCCTCTCTTTTTTATTTAAATATATAATTATAATAGTGTTTCATATTCACCGTAGCATAGCTGAGTTTGTTAACAGGCTAATTAATTCATTATATTACCTACCCATGTGCTGAGTGCTGGTCCATGCTCTCACAAGCACGTATTTGCCTCGCAATGTGTTCTTTATCATTCTTATTTACAGATATAAGCTTTGTTCCACGAAAACGCTTCTATTAAAGATGGTGAACAAACTAAATATTCAGCCATATAGTTACACTTTTTATGCTGATATGTCAGAAAACGGTTTTACATCCTGATGATAAGACAAGTACGACCAGAATAAATTATAGTAGACATAAACTGCAGTTAATAAATGTGAAAACACTCCAACCAATAACAGTCTCAGCCACGAGGCCATTAGTATATCAACTCTAAGTTGATTAAAAAAAAAAAACCTGTTCATCTTAAAGAGTTTAGAAAAATGAAAAGTATCTAATTCGGCATCCTTCTAAATATGTTATTGGCAACTACAACCCTCAATAATGCCAGCTCTCAAAAATTTGATCAGTAAAGTAGAGGAGGAGCAAGTAATATTCTGCACTTCTGGATTGGTAGAACAGATGACCCCAATCCTTTCATGGCACGTTCACTATGGAAGAGAAATTGGAGTGCAAATCAGTGTTTCACTCTGACTATTAAACACCGTATCACCTCTTCCCCATCCACGTGATTACATTATAAGTATTTGTAATCAGAAAACTGACATTTTTCAAGCTACTATAAACAATTAACCATTTTTGCTCTGTGAACCTCAGTTTTGAAAAAGGTACCCATTTCCTAATTTCTAAGACTTTTCCTCGGTGCACATTAGTGTAATTGCCATTATTGAGTAAGTGCAACTTTGAGGATTATTTATGAGCCTGTGCAGTGTTGTGAATGGCTGTGAGGAAGCACGTGACGCCATTAAAGTTTGTTTTATGACCTGGGACTTGACAAGCCAAAATATAATTCTCTTTGTGTTTTAGTAAGAGCGTCCAGATGGGGCTAGAAAAGCGCTTCTATTGACAGGGAGCTCCACCGGACTGACTTTTTCTCCAGCATGGATACGTTTTTCGCACGGTGTGTCATGTGTTGCGGTCCCTGTGGTAAGCGGTGTTTTATCATTTGTTCGCGTTATAGGGGCGTGTGATGTCACATGCGTAGTGCTAAACTGTTTCCTGCTTGTAAAAAGTTGCAACAGTCCAGAGCTCGGAGCAGTTGTTGCTGTGAGGAAGTTGGGGTTTTATCTGATTGCTAAGTAGGGATTTGGACTGTTTCCACCTGTTGGATTTTATTTTATCCTCAATGTCTTATTTAATATATTTCTAATAAGCTAAAATTAATTTTTTTCCTGGTCAATGCCATTGTTTTTATACCCACGTTTATTTTTTCTTTCTTTTGTTTTCCTCACAACTATTCACAGGGGAATGAAAAAGAAAAATGTTGCAAATAAAGGTCTTCCGTCCTTGCGGTAGCCTATTATTTATCAGGCCTGTACCATTGCAGGCCTGTTTTTTTCTCCTTATTTTAAATTCGCTTACCATTGCTTTAAATATCCTTTGAATAAGAATTATTAATATCCATTTGTGTATCTAATCTTTATTTTTAAACACTTTTAAGCCAAATACTCTTCAACACTGATTAAAAATTATATCAAACAAACTCATTTTGATGCCAAATATTTTCTGGCCCCAGAAAATGAGTCACAAAGCTTTTAGATCCAGTGGAAATGGATTTGGACACGACTGTCTTTTTTTTGTTTAGCACAAGCCACTGGAAAATGCTGCCTATATCGTTCTTTTGTTGTGAATCTCGCGGCTTTGACCTGTCTGAAGGACCAGCAGGGGAAGGTGAAAGACAGGTCAGGCCGTCTAATAAATATTGAAATGTGAAGTGCAAGGACGATTTTTCCCTGCATAGCATTGCCCATCTTTTAGTTGCCTCCACGAGGAATATATTCACTTTTTGCTGAAACGATTGGTAGAAATCTGGAGTGCAGATAAAGACCTAGGCCTATAGATACCCCCTTTTTTCCTTTTTTTTCATTAGCCTTACTTTGAAATTCATTTAGATTTTTGTACAACTTTTAATTTCAGAATAAATTCTAATTAGACATTTTAAATGTTATCATATTGTGAGGCCAAGCCTGGCTTGCTATTATTTTATTCACTTGTTTGCAGCTGCAGCATTTTTTCAGGATTTCTCAGTCATTGTTAGAATAAATATTTACATAATTTCAAACCTGATTAAAAACTGCAGGAATATAGTTTTTTTGTCTGATACTGGATCATTCAACAAATATAAGATGTTACGTTGTCTTTGTTTTGTTACCCTTTTTACTATTATTTTATTATATCTTTATTCCAATTACGAATTCTGTAAAATATAAAAAGCAATTGGCTTTACACGCACACCCAGTTGTCTCCAAGTTGAAATAATTTGTAAAAGGAGTTTCAGAGCAGGCCTCAGTGGCCGCCATGGTGGTTATATCAAATGGCTGACACGGATTTGGTAAACTTTTGCTCCCTTTGAGCTGTCAGCAGCAGGAAAAAAATTAAACTTTTTGATAGTTTTGTTAATGGTTGAGTCTGACCTCAGTGGCCTCGTGCACCATCTTTCGGTTTGTAATGTCAAGCTTTTAAATCCATGTTACAAGCGCCCCGCAAGTATCTGCTTGTGAGTTTAAAGCTCTGGTGAATTGTTTAACAAATATTTGACAGAAAATGGACCTATATTTTTTTAATAAATTAAAAAATTCTGTTCATATTGTTTTATATTTTTTATATTGTTAGAATAAAAAGGAAGGGGGGGGGGGGGGGGGGGGGGGGGGGGGGGGGGGGGGGGGGGGGGGGGGGGGGGGGGGGGGG
>JBAMIG010000013.1:12319210-12338183 GCA_037177335.1 Kiunga ballochi | reverse complement strand
TCTCTCTCTCTCTCTCCATCCCCCCCGTCTTTTTCGTTGTGAGCTCCCGCAAATCACTGGGTTACTGTTTTCGTCTTGTCATTTGCTGTCAAAGCTGACAGTTGAGGTTTGGGTAGTGGTAGCCTGTAGGCGTACAGTTATACTGACATCCCTGAAATTTACTGCGTGACAAGCAACACAAACTCAGCTTTGAATCAAGGAAAGATCGATTAATTCAATAAGAGGTAGACGAAAATTGAATCTGAATTTAATAGTCCAGTCAGATACAATTACACAATAATACCCTTTATGCTTGACTCAGTAGTTTCTGATGCATGCCTCTAATTTTTTAATGCAATATTTTTTTTTTTTTTATGTTTGTGTTTTCCAATAAGCCACTTTCTCAGTTTTGTTTGTCTGAAATGCTGGAAAGAAATCGGTGTGGTTATGTTGGGCAGCTTCGCTACCCGTCGTCTATATATACCCTGTAGAACCGAATTTGTGTGATAAAACCACAGTCACAGATTCGATTCTAGGGGAGTATATGGTCGATGAAAAAACTTCAATTCATTGACTTATTCCTATCTTTATCAAGCATGAGGCCTAATACACCGTCAGTTGTTACAGTGGCAGCTCTGCTTTATGGTTGTGAATAAATCTGACAACACCACATTCCTCACAAGGGATTTCGTTGTGTTGAAACTCTGTAAACTTATGGTCAAACATTTTTCACCTGAAAAGAGATATCATCATATTGCTTGTGTTTTCTGTAGCTCAATCGGCTGGTATAAAGCTCCAAATAGATTCAGTGTGGAAGAAAAGCAATACAATACTCTGGCTGTGGGTTTTTGCTCCTATGGGTCGTTTTTGTCTCTACATTATTGATTCCAAAAAGCGAGGGTGCTGCTGCTGCTGGCCAATAGGCTTTTGAAGGATTTTTTTCAAAAGGAAGAGAGCAGATGAAGTGATGAGATTCGTGTAACTTTTGGATGACCCCTTCTTCACAAAGACAGTGTCCATCAATTGTCCGCAGTCATTATTTGCTGCTTTTATGCCAAAGGGCTTTTTGTATCTTTTGTTGGTTTCTCTGTTGAACACCATGCCTCCGAGTTAGACCACAGAAACTGATATATTGCTATATCAGTTTGAATTAAACTTTGCAAAACTCTTATTCTTATTTTTTATGTTTATTTAGAGCTTTTCTTTATTTGGAGCTAATAGTTGTTCTAAACATTTAAAAAAAAAAATACATTCACAGTTTCGCTTTACCTTGTTCTCTCTTTCTTTTCAAAATATTTTTTTAACTCACCGAGGTCTAATCTTGGTGTTTCTTCATTTAGGTTAAATGCATTTAGTTGTGTGTTTACTCGTGTTTGGAACAGCATCACCTCTATTGGCCCATCTGGTCACATGGTTCGCTAACTTTATTCAGTTGACACCAAGTAGGAGGGCTCTATGGAGGGAGGAAAAAAAGACAACTCGAGAAAAATTAGTATTTTCTACCTTCAGAAATTAATGGCCATGAGTTCGTATATGGTGAACTCTAAGTATGTGGATCCAAAATTTCCTCCCTGCGAGGAATATTCACAAAATAGCTATATACCTGAACAGGGCTCGGACTACTACAGCCCATCGCAGGACTCAGACTTTCAGCATCCAGGGATCTATCCACGGTCAAACTACACGGAGCAACCCTTCAACTGCAACACTGTGCCGCACTCCACAGTGCAGCCACGGGGTCATGTGCACGAGAGATCCAGCCATTCGACCAATTTTAGCGCACAGACTGAGCAAGGGCCCACGGTTCAAGTGGCCGGACCTCGGACTTGTGGACAACAGCAAAACACGAAGAACCAAAATGGGATACAAGCCAAACAGCCTGCTGTAGTTTACCCATGGATGAAGAAAGTTCACGTCACTACTGGTAAGATTCCCTTTTTGCTCCCTTATGAACCATCTGAGTCTCGTAGTTAAGACGTCATTCACTGTAATATCTAGGAGTCTTTGAGAGGCCCTGACAATTACACAAGTCATAAATTTTTATAGCTCAGGAAATAGGCCGCTAGGTTAGCGCCTGAAAGTTCCTGAAAGCAAATATTGACCGGCAGCAATGCTCTAAATATGCAGAAAATCTACTTAAATTCAAATAAAGAATCGTTAAATCGGAGTCGATTCCGTGTGGTTCTCTTAAAGTTGTAGCGCGCATTGTATACTTATTTTCGTTGTACTGTGTAGCTGCAGTTGCCCACATCTGTTGACTTTTTGTTGTTGTTTTTGTTTTCTTCCTCCTAGTGAACCCAGACTACACAGGATCAGAACCCAAACGGTCCAGAACAGCTTATACCCGGCAGCAGGTTTTGGAGCTGGAGAAGGAGTTTCATTTTAACAGGTACCTGACCAGGCGGCGGAGGATTGAGATTGCCCACACTCTTTGTCTGTCCGAAAGGCAAATCAAAATCTGGTTTCAGAACAGGCGGATGAAATGGAAGAAAGATCACAAACTACCAAACACCAAAGGCAGATCTGCACCAGCCTCCAGTCATCTGCAAAACATTCAGAAGGATAACCAGACTGATATTACAGCGTTATAGTGGAGTTGCTCTTTCTGTGAAATTACATGTAAAAAGGACTGAAAAGGGGGGGAAAAAAGATTGCATCTGACTTTTGCATGGACTGATGTCGTTTTTAGCCTTTTTAAAAATATTATTATTTAACAAAAATTACCCAAGCAGTGTTTACTCAAGACTGAGTCAGAAAATCAATCATTCTTATAACTGAGAGTTTTGCAAGTTGCTTTCCTTTGTTCACAGAGGCAGAATAGCCGTCAACGTTTTTTAAAATAATTTCCTTTGACATTCATTGAAAATCAACTGATTTCTGAATAAACCGCATCTCCGCACGTAGCTGTTTTAAAATGTAACACCTTTATTAAAATTTTAAGAGGGCACTTGGTCAATTTAGACAAATGTTATCCAACTGTTTTTCTGTGTTTTACGCACAAAAATGTAGCCTACTTGAAAAAAAAACCTTTTCAGCACGCCAAACGCTTCTCGCGCTTCTTTGGTAATAATCCAGTTAAATGTTTCAGCGTCACGTTTTATTTTCGTTCCCCCTCTGTGAATTGTATGTTTTAACTTATTTTGTAAAAAGAAACTAAAAGGTTTTGCATTATTTTGTTATTCTAAATATTATTCCCAGACATGAGACATTCTTGCGCGCATGCTATTCCGAGTGCCCTTATAAATCTCTCCTGACATTTTTGTAAACAGTATAAATTTTCGAAGGCTTTCACGTGCTTTTTGAAACTCATATGAACAATAATTTGTTCTTGCATGTTACCAAAATGATATTGAGTGTTTTTAATTGGACATAACCAAATCCAGATTATATATTTTTGTTATGTTTTTAAGCGATTTATATGTTATTTATTTGTTCCAAAACGTGTACATTTTCGTTTAGCAGACACCTTTATTGCAAAATTATTCGTTAAGTTTTTATTATTCTTGTAATATGTTTCAACTTTTGGGCGTTATTAGCATGGCTTTATTCAAAGTTTTAGTCTTAGTTCATCCTTTTTATTTGCGCCCAGCCGAAGGAGAGAAAGGTGGTAAGGGGCTATTTCAGGTCACGTTTCAAGAGAGATATTTCTTGTTTTATACCGTCATTGTCTTTGGACAAAAAAGCCCACAAGCTCTCCTGGTATGAGGAGGTCTCTTGTCTGAAGTCTTCATGAGGAGAGCGCTTTCAAAGGTATTTCAACCGAAGGTCGACAAAAGCAGCCGTGGCAGGTTCATCCAGGGGACACATTTCAGCCGCGAGGACTGACCCCAACACCCCTGACCCGCTGGACAAGCTGCATTTTCTCTCCCAGGCGCTATTCGCTTTGGTTTGAAGGCCTGTTCAACTTTTTTTTAACATAAAAACAGAAGCTAAAACTTGTTCAGAGTAAGGGCCAATGAATTTCACAGACTAACATGCGTTTTGAATTGTATTTATATCAGTGAAAGCCCCCACCGAGGTTGTATTTGTGCATTTCTTTCTTCATGTCAATATGCAATCTTTGTTTTTATTTTTGTACAGTCTTTTTATCTTGTACGGTGCATTGAGAGGTGAGAAGTATATTGGAAAAATAAAGATTTCTACTGATTATGCATTCAAATATTTGCAAAAATCGGTCGTGTTGAGTGTATTTTCTTCCCTCAATAACGCGGTTAATTCAGACATTTATTATAGTTATAAATATTTTTTTTAATTATTTTGGGTGAAATTTGAATTTCCAAATCCAAATAGAAAATGTAATTTTCTGATATTTTTAAAAGAAATGCAATTTAGTGAGGCATCACTTTCAATAATTCCCAGTTGTTGTTTTTTTTTTTTTTTTGGTTTTTTTTGGTTTGTTTGTTTTTCTAGTTAAAAGTGGTATGGTTACAAACTTGCAGAGCCATCTGGGCTAAAGTGTCTACAAATGGACCAAATGTGCACTGCGTGAACTACAGCCCCGCTGTCCCGGAAATTTCAAATTCTGACACCTGAAACAGCAGCGGTTTTATTAGTGTTGCTGGGTGAGACTGTTTTCTGTCTTTCATAGAAAGAAACAACCCACTGCAACCTTTATTAGAAAAAAGATCTCATAGATGTTGATTCTTTTCTGCGAGGTGAGATTACGCCACAGTCCGAGTTTATATAAGAAGATACATATATGGCATGCTCTATATTTTGCCTTGGGGTAATTGGCTTGGAGTTTCCTACTATAATCCTCGTACTGAACTGATATCAGAACCCCATGCCTCTCGAGGTATGATTTTATTGGTGATGACCTACTGCAACACTGACCTTCGACCCCACCCCCTCCAACAGTTACACAGAATATGAAATAAACAAAGCAACCATAAACCAACACGTGGAAAGGATGTTTCCAGTCTTACTGCTTTCATCCCAAATAATTGTCCTCAATATGAAACCCACAACTGTGATCATGATGCCTCTAAAAGTTTGTGAATGAAATGTATGCATAATTATATAGATTCAGAGGAAAACAGAAGAAAAATAACGTAACACTGTACCATCCAGCCCAAAAAGGAAAAAAAAGAATTGCACATTGTTGAGGAAATTATCCTGATGGGGAGGTGGGGACAAAACTATCTGATACTATTTAGTAATGTTTCACTTTATTAGTTATTGCTACGTGCCTTCCTTTTTAGCCCATACATGTGAGAGTCTCTGCATTATCAAACGTTTATTCTGAGAGCTGCTGCTATTCCAATTCTAATTTAAATGAAGGTTTATAGCATTTTTCTGTTATCAGGTCAGAGCAGCCAACTAAAACGTGCAGTGTGCAGCCACACTGACCTACATGTCTGAACAGCAATAAATGGGAGCCAAAGGCAGTGCCATTTTCAATGACACTGCACCCAGTGCAGGAATACAGCGTCTTTCCTCTCTATCCGGCCATATTTGATTTCCAGCTGTTTTCGCAGAAGCCTCTCCGAACCAGACAACCCCCTAAGATATATTAAAGTGCGCTGTCTGCATTCAGAGATATAATCCAGAGACTATACCACTCCGCTCTCTGTTCTCGACCACGTGATTGTCTAAATAATTAATGCAGCACGTCCCCCTAGAAACACGCCGTCGTCATTAATCGCAAGGACTCTATCAGACTTGAAAACTGAAGAGATCCCCCAAGAAAATAATATCCGATACGTGGCGCAAGTGTAGCCCCGCACTGTAGCAGCACGTCTGAACCGATGGATGGTTGGGTAGGTAAATATTTCAGTATTTTTCATGTTGCCGGAGCTGGTAAATGACGATATCAAATGTCGTGATATTTGATAAATTGCTCCCTTTGATGTGTGCGCTCTGAGCTCAGTTGTATAGGTTTAGGATAGTCGCTGTACGCATGTCTTCTTCTTTTATTTGACATATTTGTAATAGGAGAGACTTGGTTCCTGCTTCTTATGCATGTACCTTTGAGTGGACTAAAATGAGTGTCGGTTATAGGAGAAATAAAAAAAGAATGGGACTGACTTGTATTTGTTGAGTGTAGATACACGTACAGCTTAGTTTGGACCTACCGCAGGACCCATTTCTTCCTTCTCCTAAGTCTATTTCAGATTTTTTTTTTTTAAATCTGCAGTGCTATAAAATAAAGAATAATATTTGTACACCCTTAAATGATGAGTAAATGCCCCGTTTATTGGGTAGAATTGAGCAAATCTTGAGCAATAACAGAATATAAGATTAAGATTATAGACATTTCTGTGCTTGTTTGAAGGGGATGATTTGATTTTGATTTCTTAGAAGTGGTGGAAGTTTAGGCATGCTGACACTTCTACCTCCTTGTAAATCATTCTTAGTAATTCCTGAAAGGGTGCAAGAGTGTTAGGGGGCCGGGAGAAGATTGTAAATCTTTCACTTTTATTACCCTCTGAACATATGCTGCGAGGGTAATGGGGATGCTGCGAGGGTAAGGGTAACCAGTCCTGCATCCCGTTCTTGTTCTCGGCAAAAAAGACACCACTAAAGCGCCGACAGTTGCTCCCTGCGGCTCAAAATGGTCTTCTTTAAACCCAGTCTGGTCTCTGAAAGCATTTCTTTATTTATCGAGTTTAAAACGTTGACATTATTGGGCGAATTGTGTGATTAATGTTGAAAACAATGCAGGGGAAGCTATGGCTCCGTGACTCTTTGTGTTACAGCAGGGTGTGAAGACAGACACAACAAACGCAAGATGATAACGTGCTTTATTTGAATACAATTCTTGGCCAGCTGTAAGAAAAACTGTCATGTCATTTATTTCATAAATCATTTTCTAAGTGCTCCTGCCACATCAGTGCTATTTTGATCCACTATAAAACAACATCTGAGATGCTATTTTACAATATCAAAAACAAAGAATAGTAGCCTAAAGAACGCAACGAAACTATTGTGTCTGATGCGTAACAGGACCATTTTACTATGCAAAATCAAATCCTTAAACTAAATATTTCTGTGTTACAAAAAGGAACAGATCATTTTACGCACGTATTCCACGAGAACACTGCAACATCAATGCACCCATAAATAAGAATCTGTATGAGTGTACTTTCCCATAAGTCTGCTTGCATTTGACTGAAGAAGTGCAGGCAAGTTGCAATCCTTGATAGTCATGAGACAGAAAGAAGTAGGCAGAGGGACATTTTCACAATCACACAGCTCAGACGAGGAAATAAACGCCACCCTTTATCAAAATGGACCGGTGAGGTAAGGGCTTGCTTGAAGAAGAGAACAATCACGTGAACAAATATGCTTGTATCTAAAGGCAGTGCCTTTATTTGTCACCATAAGGCACCCGAAACACCCAAAATTTTCAATGTTAGCTGCAAATCTGCCCAGGCCTATTCTGTATATTTCAGTGGATGATTGATGGCCGGTGATTTTTTTCTGGAATAAGGATACCTTGTTCGCTTTTTATTGGTAGTTCATAGCGAGTCCCTCCATTCTTTCGGGAATACTGTCTCCTGGTATATGGAAATGTCTGAAAAACAGCAAGATCAGGTTTAGGACAGCACTGTCTACAGACAAAGGGTGAAGGATTTATTCTTGAGACTGCGTGGAAAGGAACTCAGACTGAGAGGGAACTGGTTTATGATGAATTGATGCACAGGTAAGATATTGCATGGCAAAAGCAACCTTTAACCACGGGTTAATGTAATGCAGGGAAATATATTATGATTCATTCCATCCAAGGAGGTGATGCTCGTTAATGTCGCTCTCAGTAACTGCATATGGAGCGCCACAGCCACCTCTTCAAAATCCGATTAATAAATTATGTGTTTTTTCCCTTTTAAATGTTATTGACAGAAAGAACTTGTGTAGCTCTGTTTTTAACAATTTCACTTTTATGAAAACCACTAAAAGGAACAATAAGTAGAAGAGAAACTTTTCTTTTTGACTCTTGGATCGTAAATCACATTAATTTGTTGTCTTATCGTCACACTATCGTTGGCTGTGATTTATGTGGCTTCAGCTTTATGGCTTTGTTAACCTGCAACGTTATATTATAGCCCATATTCATTCATAAAAGGATACTTTGAAGAATTATAACTAAATAATGAACAAAATATTAAAAACAAAAAACATTTGATTAACTTTTTATGTGTTTTTTATGACTATTTTTTCTTAATCAAGGAGATATCTGAATGTTTTTGGTTATGTCAATTCCTACCCATTTTTACTCCGAGTTTTTTCTACACTACAGTAGTAAAGGAAATATATAGATTTAGGATTATATATATTTTTATTTCTTATTTTAGAATAAAAATTTTAATTTGAGTTAAAAAAAACTCAAATGGGCCACTCCTACAATTAAGTCTTAAACAGAAACCAGTAATAAAATAAAAAAAAAACCAAAATAATAAAAAAAAACTGAAGTTGTTGCAATTCTCTGCAAGAAAATTAAGATAATTTAGCAAAGCAACTTATTTTTTGTTCAAGCTTATGTTTTTTTCTTTAGTGATGAAGGTGAACCCATCGATTTATTTTCCCCACTAACAACACCACGGGCTATTTAAGGTGAAATATTAATAGATTTAGATGGGCTAAGCCTCCTGGAGAAATGACTGCGTGAGATAATAACACTCCACTTTGAGACCGACCTATTGTGAGAACCAAACTTACCGTAACAACGCGTAGGCGAAAAACACAGCCATGTGAAAAGAGAAGCATGTCTGCTACTAGCAGCTCAGTGTGCTCAAAACAACTCGATGTGCAGATTGTTAAACAGCTCTGTAAATATTCCTAAAAAAAAAAAAGAATTTTTCAAATAATATTTTGAAAGCACTTCTGCAAAAGCATAAAGAAGTTGTTTTCACTGGAAGCGTGAAACAAGTTAAATTAACATTTCTGCGGATTAAATTCTGATTTTCTTGCTGGCGGTCGACCATCTTGTCCTGTTTCTGTCGCGCTGAAAAGCTGCTTTGAATTCAGTTCAGACTTTTGCTCTTCTTAAAGTCAAACTGCTCGTTGTTCATTAAACTTTGGCTTAATGCTAAATGACCCAAAGGTCACCAAAAAGCTTATGACTGCTAAATATTTTGCCTAGCCCTTTGTGGAAAACTGCACATGTAGTACTTTTTTTTCAAACCATCTGAAAGCAACATCTTCAAAAAAAAAAAAGAAAGAAAGAAAAGAAAAGCCAGTAGTGAATCCATATCGCCGCTATTTTTATTTTTGCGCTTAAAAACAATCTCTGATTATGTTATATTTTAACATAACAAATACTATAGCCTACTCTTTAGGTGGAATTGCGATTATTCGACCATTTTTTTTTTTTTTTTGTTATACTTTATAGATCAAACACGATGTGCTTTAAATTTAATATGGACTCCGATTCAGCAATGAGAAATGAAGTGGGGGAAAACTATATTCGATTTAACCATATTTGTGTTTTAGGTGGAGATGGAAGCAGTGATGAATGCGTGAGGGATATAAAAGAGATCTGCGCAAATTTAGGTGAGTAATACTTGTTCAATAAAGGGAATGCACAACACAGCCAACTGCTAACAAGGGTGATTTGTTGGACATAAATCATAGAAAGAAAAGATGACCTTAACTTAGTCTGTGTGCGTAATTATTTAAGTAGGCCAGAGTCCAGTTTCAGAAGGGTACGTCCTTTTTTTAAATTTGCAACTGCATAGTCTGCTTAAATCCAGTGAACAAGAGCACAATATTTCTACGCACAAGAAGAAAAAAATCACACTGTCTAGACACCTCTCAAAAATATTTAAAGCACGGGCAATTTGGGGTTTAAAATCTCAGCTGTGCAAAGTATTCACCACGCAATCCAAACGAGTTGCCGCCACCGATAACCGAGTTTTAATCTTTATGAAAAAGGGAGAAATAGTTCTGTTTCATCACCTCTGTGTTTAGCTGCAGACTCACACAGTCAGAATGGAGGCATCATTTATAAAGCGAGCCTCTGCACGGGAGAAGTAGTCGTGTATAAATTCTTTCCCTTGCCATCCTCCTACGCTTAGTTTTACACTTCTGAGGGCTGTGAGTCTTGAGGAGTGTTTTGCTTTTCATTCCTCTCTGAGGCCGTTTACAACCATAACATTTGCGGTCATAAATTTCGCCGCGGTCCACACTGACAGGTGCAATTGTTATGCGTGGCGCGGACTGCACCTCCTCCAGCCACCAACATAGGCTACAGTAGCCTGCATGGCCCTTTGATATAATAGGTTTAGCTCATTTAAAATATTGCAATTATTTTTTCTATAGCCTTAATAACACTAATATTCCTAAACTAAGAACTAATTTTTCATTTGTTCTTATTTTAATCTATTTGAGAGGAAATTGGAATAAAATTCTTGCAAACATGAAACAAAAAATAAATACATTGAAGAAAAGACATAATTAAATATATAACTACTTCACACAACTATTTTTTCCGTCTTGTACAGCATTAACAGTCACCACACTACACCGTTTTGATATGGAAAAATAGAGTAACAAGGATAAAAGAAAAAAACTGTTGATCTGATTGTGTGCAAGAGAACAATGAATTCACGTCAGGCTTTGTGGGGCCTTGTGATTAGAGAAAAGAGTATTGTGTTTATGTCTGACAAATGCTGATTCAGCTTATTTGTGAGGGACTCCCAAAGTCTCCCAGAGGGTCCTTTTAGTGCAAGTTAAACTTTAACTGCTTTGTGCCAGAAATGAATCAAATGAACAGCTCGACTTAGACTGGGAGATGAAGAATTGTTACAGTGTCGAGACTACTGGTGATTTTTAAATTAATAGCTGCAGTTACCAATAGCAACCTCCCCTCGCCAACCAGTATTTTTCTCCTGGTTTAATTACAAATATTTAACAGTAATATGAATGACGCTGCAGTAACAATGACTGATATGTTTATTTTTATAGCTCAAAAAACTGGAGCAACGGTGGGAAACAGGGGAAACACCAATCACCTAAGTAAACAACACCCATGCCATTGGATAGAGTCGCTCTGGCTTTTTGGCTTTAAATCTACAAAATGCAGAAGGCAACTTATTATGACAACTCTGGACTTTTTGGAGGCTACACCTACCCCAAACCAGACTCTTACAACTATGGTCCCGCTCATCAGCCCTATCCCACTCCTAACATTGATAGTGATTACCAGGGATCAGTGTGTCCCATTCAGACATCTGCGGTCCGACCACCAGCCCTCAAAGACAGTGACCTGAACGGAGACTGTATGCGGCAAAGTAACAGTCAAAGTAACAGCAGCAGCAGCCAAGCTAATAGTATTTCGGAGCAGCAGGCACCTCCACTGTCTGCATCCTCACCGAGTTCGAACAGCTCTGCCTCCCAGAAGAAGAAGTCCCCATCCAGCAGTGCTTCTGGTGCAACACCGGCTCTCACAAAGCAGATATTCCCCTGGATGAAGGAGACCCGTCAGAATTCAAAGCAAAAGAGCAACAACTGTGCTGCTGCAGGTAGTGATCATAATGATAGAGAGTATGTATGTGTGTGCGTGTGTGTATGTATGTTTTTGTTGTTGTTGCTTGTTTGTTAAGGAAATTAAGACGATACTGTGATTGTTTTACAGGGGGGGAGGTGAGTGACGAGAAGAGCCCACCAGGACCGGCCTCCAAACGGGTCAGAACTGCATACACCAGTGCACAACTTGTAGAGCTGGAGAAGGAGTTTCACTTCAACCGGTATCTTTGCCGTCCACGAAGGGTGGAAATGGCAAATCTGTTGAATCTCACAGAGCGCCAAATAAAGATCTGGTTTCAGAACAGGAGAATGAAATACAAAAAGGACCAGAAGTCTAAAGGACTCGCACACTCCCCCCTGGGACACTCCCCGGACAGAAGCCCGCCGCTAAGTGGTCCAAATCACGTCGGATACTCTGGTCAACTCCAAAATGTGAACAGCCTTGGCTATGACGCGCCCTCGCCCCCGTCATTTGCCAAACCCCAGCAAAACATGTATGGCTTGGCGGCTTACACGGCGCCGTTGGGTGGCTGTATCCCGCAGCAGAAGAGGTACCCGGGATCCGAGTACGAACACCACGGCATGCAGAGCAATGGAGGCTTTGCCAACGCCAATTTGCAAGGCAGCCCCGTTTATGTGGGTGGGAATTTTGTTGATTCCATGCCAGCCTCGGGCCCTATGTTCAATCTCGGCCATCTTCCCCACCCCTCATCCACCAGTGTGGACTACAGTTGTGCCGCTCAGATCCCAGGAAACCACCATCATGGACCCTGCGATCCCCACCCTACATATACAGATCTCACCTCTCACCAAGCGTCTCAGGGAAGGATTCAGGAAGCGCCTAAACTGACGCACTTGTAATAGACTGTGTGGTTTCTTGTGTGTATGATTGTGTGTGTGTGCGTGTGTGCACGTGAGTGCGTGTATGTATGTGTGCCAAAATTCTGTTGCGCTCTCTTTTTTTATTACCTCACTAGTCTAATAACTACACTCCAAGCGAGTTGTGTGTATTACAGTATTATTGATATTACTATTAATGCTATCGTGTAATTATTTTTTAAATAATGCAGCTTTGTCAGTTTCTCTCGAATATTTGGAGATGCCAGAAGCAGCCTGGTGTGTCAATAGTTATGATTTTTTTTCGTTTTGTTTATTATTTGTTTGTTTGTTTGTTTGTTGGGTTTTTTGTTTGTTTTTAGTGTTTTTTCTTTTCTTTTATTTACTTTCAAGTGCAATGCGCAGTGTTTGTCTATTTCATACTGTTACTTGAAGGGAATTCCTGTAGACACAAAAGTAGAAGCAAATCTTTAGAGAGAAAGATTTTTAGGGCAATTTTTGTCTATTTGTTAGGATCACGTTTTCTTCATCCTATTTATTTATTGTTATGGTTTTTTGCATAATCTTTCGCACTAGCATATAGCCTATTTATTATTTAATTGCTTTTTATTGCACATTATTTATCATTTATATGCGAGTATTTATAAGTGTGGAGTTTTTGTAAGACTGGACAGAGCAATGCACTTGGAGTTGTTTGGGAAAAACAGGGTTTGGAAAAGCTACGACTCGCAACGCATATTTTGGGAAAAAAAAAGAAAAGAAGATCACATTTCTAGTTGTAAATCTGGTACAAATGGGGCATTTTATAGTGCATAGACATCACTATATGCCCATGGATTAACCTTGTGTCAAACCTTAAGCGAAACGTAGACTATCGAAGTATCAAATTATATACACACCAGCATGTCATTTTGTGTAGGCTAGTCCATTGCTATTTTTTATTTGTCTTTCATTGTTATTGCATTCAGTTGGATCTCAATAAATTTATGAAACCCTAATGATATTGAAATGTTATATTTTATTGTGTTTAACATTTTGTAAATAAAGTGCTTAAACTTGTATTATCTACTGCACTTTGTCGATTTTTTTTAAGGGAGGGGGGCATTTTTTAGCTTCTCATTATATTAATCTCCTACTTTAGCTGCTGTTGCTGCCACTGAAATTGTTGGGGTAGCATTGCCGAGGAAGCTTATTGACTCGCGGTGCTACTGTACAGTCCAAGCAGGCAAAAGCGATCAATAATTAGACACCAGGATATCTAAAACTCATCAGACTGCTCTATGCTTCCAATGCAAAATGCATTTTAGCGGAATAAAGGCTCTGGAGATTATTGATGTCTTATTACTATGAAATAAGTGAGTCCATGGACTTACAACATTCTTCAGATGTCACTAATCATTTTAACGCTGAGCCACATTATTATTGTTTGTGTATTGGGACAAGAAAATAAGCCCAATTTTCCTGCAAACACTAAAGCAAGATCATTGAAAGTCCAAGATGAGAGTCTATGCTCATCAAATTTTGATACAGGTAGAGCAAATTGATTCCAATGAAAAGCAAAAGAAGAAAATACCAGGTGCTTCTATGACATTGGAAAAAAATACAACGAAGTGTGTGTTGCTAAGAGAGGGGGGAGAAGGAGCAGTTCATCCTTTATTGCTCCTGGAGAGCCATTTCAAAGCTCATTAATCAAAAACTCGTCGCTTTCAGGCTCCTCGCTGATCCCTCCTCCTCGTGAACAAAGCATTTGCATTCCAAATCCAAGAAACACATTTCTATCCGAGCACAAGTCAATCTTTAATGGCGAGGGGAGAGTTGGAGGAAAAAAAACCTTCAGTGTTTACATTTTCGAAAATGATAAATCTTTGGGTTTAAGAGCTCATGAAGGCAAATGAAACTCTTGTCACAGGAATTATCAGCGGCTTTAAATCTGCGCAAGTTCACAGTCACAGTCATCCCCAAAAACCTTCATTCACTCAGCAAAGGAACCAAACACGCAATAATAATCCTAACCCCCAAACAAAGGCTTTTGAGGTTATCTAATTTTATTTCGAAACAAAACCCTTCTTGGATTTTATGAGTCACTGGGCTACAAATCATCTCTGTAGATGGCGGCCATTTTAACCCTGTTGTGTTGTTTTTCATCTTTATTCCACACTGAATATGTCATTTGTGAGCAGTTTAAATGATTTCATTAACATTTTTTGCAGAAATATAAATCGACGTGTTCCTCCTTAACTTGCAAAAATCTAATTATTGTGTTTATAAAAGATCCGATTTAAACAAGTTCAGTTGCCTGTAATAAAGTATGGCTAAGAAATAGTGATTAACTCCTGAACGTGATGCCAAAAGATGCTGCTTATTGCTAAATGAAGCCTTCAGCGAGGAAATAATAACAATTACAATCTAACAGTTTCAAATGGAGCAAATGGGTTAGATATGATCTTTACCATTATGCTTCTAACTTTGCAAAACATAGCCTGTGAGAAATTAGCCAAGATCAACTTTAACAATGTGGTTTTGTAATAAAGGAAATTTCGCCCCAACTGGAAGTTGTAACAACATGCTTCCTTTATTTGAAGATGCTGAAAACAAAGAAAAGAAAAAGGAACCTTTGAGGCCAGCGCTTTTAGCCTGCAGGAACACACATTATGTCTGAACGTTGAGGATCCAAGCTGAGCTCAGGCTTTGTGGTCAGATAACAAACAAACAAAAAGTGTGAAAACATGATTTCAAATCAACCTGAAAAGGCTACTATTGAGCAGGCAGTGCAGCTCACATTGTGCCTTTGATTGGATACACACGATAAGACCACGCCTTCTCAGTGGAGGGTCATAATTACATATGGAGAAGTAGTTCCTCAGTAGAACAACTATTAATGAGAACAAGAAGCTATAGACTTTTTACATTTACTCCCTCTCAGGACGTTTTATATGGAAACATCTAGCTGATTTATTATCACTATCTTAAATCAGGCTATGTGCTGTGTTATTGTTAGCAATGATGGACACAGGGTTTTGAGTCAGAGACCACCCGGAGGGAACCAGCCTTTCATCGAAAGTGTTTGAGTTAGGCTAAAAAGTAGTGTCATGTCTTTTGAGCAGTGGGATAAGAGAAGAAACCCATCGTTCCTCTCCAAGACATCACGAGACAATCATTTAAACGTCTCCGAAACTTGGTCTGCACGTTGATTCACGCGCCTGAAGAAGAGGAAGGACGTATCGCGATGATTCCTCTGTGCAAATGAACATTGATCTCCATCTATTTTCCTCCTTTCTTCTTCTTTGGACTATAGTGGTCGCTTAATAAATTAAAAGAAGCAAGCACAGCAGGAATGTAGTTGAGATTTTGTTTTTAGCCTATTATTTTATTGCCCTTGTTAGGCTTCTTTTTGTTTAACGCGACCTGTTTTTTTTTCATCGCATCTGGGTGGATTATGAAGCCTTAGACAGACTGAATTTCACAACAACGGATGTGATCCTGAAACGGACTTTCATATTTAAAAAGATCCTCCAGCAACAAATAAACCAAACGATCGTTTTTGTAGAGAACTTAAAGTAGCATATATTAAAGAAAAATGTTTGTAATAGGCCTACTGAAATCTTGAATAAATGTTAATATTTCTCACTGACATTTTGATTTAATGATGTGATGTATGTAAGTGATGTATGCTCCAGCAGAGATGTGAAAACATGTATGTTCGTAATACATGTTTTGTTGATTTGTTTTCTGTCTATTGCAGGGAAACGCAATGAGAGCATGTGTAAGACAACAAAGGACCTTAAAGGATTTAGCAGGTTTTTTGTTATATTATATTTACTTTTTTTCCGATTAAAAAATTTTAATATAATGATGATAATTGTGTGTTTATTTGTTAAAATCTATTACTTTGCAAAGTATGTGTGCTAACTTGAATAAAAAACACAGTGAACTCAAACTGTTTTATTTTTTAAATGATGACAATATTAAGAAAATTTATATAAACCAAGAAGGTTGCTGGTTTGAGCCCAGGCTGGGAGGTTTGTCCAGTGGCCTTTCTAGTTTGCATGTTCTCCCCATGTAGCCTATGCGTGGGTTCTCTCCAGGTACTCCTCCCACCCAAGACATGCATGTTAGGAAAATAATGTTTAAAAATGATCCTTTGTGTCTCTTTGGATAAAATTGTCTGCTAAATGACTGTATACTATTTTATTTTCAGAAAACCCAGAAAAAGAAACATTGTTTTCTTAAGTAACCCCTTATCCACAATCACCCTGTTTTATGATATATAATTTCTTCTTGTAAAAATGTATTTGTCTATTTCAGTGGTGAGACTGCAGAACCCTGTGTAAACACTGACAGAGGATGTGAATGTCATAGGACACCACTGTCACAAGCCCTTTGTTACATGGCCTCTGCTGTCATTATGCATTCACCAAGCTGTTGGTGAGTGGGCAGAAGAGGCAGACACTTTGTCAATGGGGAGGGCATCTATATTGTTTGCCAATTCATACAGTCTACACTGAGCTGTTCACTGCTATTATACAACAGCTGTATCACATCGTTTGTATCATCATTTACAGACTGAGATCTGTCCTTAAGTGGGTATATTATAAAAATGAAAAGACAGATAGAAACAAAGTTTAATTTGTTATCCTGATGAATTAGATCCGCAGACCAAATAAACAAAACACTTTATTTTACTATTTGTGTCTTTTGCTTTGCTCCAATTATTTCTAACATGAGTGTTTTAACAATGTAAGGGCTGCTGTTTTTCATTTGGTTCTTTTTATGTTTTATGTTTCACTATTTAATATGATTTGTGTTTGATTAATTTATAGTTATGGCATATGTGTTTCGTTGTGTGGTTCATGTTTGTCATATAAGCTAACAGTATATTTGTTCATCCTTTGTTAAAACTCTTATTTTTTGGAATGGAATTATATAGGCATATATTGATTTATTTATTTATCTTTTTTTTTTGTGTGTGTGGGGGGGGGGGGCAGTTAAACCCTTTTCCTGAAGGTGAAGACACTGATAGTAAGCTAATGGTTGCTTCTACTCCCTGAGCGTAATAAAGAATTTAATTAGAAACATTCAAAATCTGAAAACTAGCTCTTTATCTCAACCTCTCCATTTAAATTTGCATCTTATAGTGAAAAGGATACATAACATCAATAAACAATCTATGAATAAATGAACAGGTCTGGATTTTAATCCGTATTAATTACTTTCTAGTGGTATGAAACGCCTTGTTGATTTATAAAACTTGTTAACTAAGAAACTAGCACTCACTAAAACAGTAGGTGAGGAATCTCCCAACAGATCTTATATGTTGTCAGTGATACTACTATGAGAGGATTTATTGCAGCTTTTATGTGTTAGTGATATTGATATAATTGTAAGTATAATAAATGACTCATTCCTCTGGGATTGACTTAGAAGGCTTATCCAAAAGTCCTTTCTCCTCCCTCCTTGTTTGAAAGATAGCACAGTGATGTGAGGAAACCTGAGGTGATTCGTACATTATCAAAGCCTTGACTGCAATGGTTTGTCTATATCAAAAAGTACGAGTCCCTCAACTATTTTTTTCTGTGATGCTCATATGGATTTCCTTCACAGTATTCTCTGTATGAAATTATAAATGAATAAATTGCATCTTCATTTATCTTAGATGAAACCTTCTGTGCTGACTGTGATACTCAGCTTTCAGCACTTTACATAATTATATTAGTCTTCTGCTACACCACAAAATTGATTGCCCAAGAAAATGAACCTGGCTTTGCTATAAATTACACCTATGGATCATAAGAAATGTGTTATTTTGTTTAAAATAGTACCTAATATAATTAGAGCTCTAATTCATGGAAAGCTACAAGTGTGTCTATTACAGTAACAGGGTTTGGAATTTAATCTGTCTGCCGGATAAAGAATGATCCTGTGTGGTTTTCATTTGTAATCCTAGACACATTATTCCAGTAAAATACTCTGTGACTTTTAGATATGAGAGATGGATTGTTGGATGAATAACTATTCCTACGTTTCTGTGTTAAAGTTAATAATTTATCCATGAAAGTTTTTGCATTCATTCCACTACCTGTCCAGTATAAGTTTGGCTCCTGGTTTGTTGGATGAGGATGAGTTTTGCTTTGAATGTGAGAAGGATTCTTATTAGGGATCCCAACAAGATGACAAATTACCGAATAAACTGATTAAAAGACATCCACTGCAGAACAATGGCATCTGAAATAACTAACTGTTTTGCTTTTAGCAACAGATATTATAACACAGTCAGTTAAAACCAGTCAGAGGTGAAGAAACATTACATTAGAACAATTTTTTTCCTCCAATTGATGAAATGTTTTCATTTTGGGAAAGTTTTATCCCCGTCTTTCTTTTGCCTTAAATCTTTCTGCAAGAAGATCAACCATTTATGGCGCTATTCTGCTACGTTTTTAACTTATTGAACAGATATACTGGATCGTCACTGTGAAGGAGACACTGAACTTAAGTTTTGGGTTTTCTAATGAGCCCAGAGAGTTCTGATGGCAGACATCAGCTCACTCACTGATAGCCTCAACACAGCCTCTTAACACAATCATGTCAACCTCTGCGGACTTCAACATCTCACCCTATTTCTTTACAAACTTTCCAACAGTTCTCACCAGATAAGACATGGGACTTTTCTTATGTAACTGTAAGAAATGCAATC
>JBAMIG010000013.1:12286014-12300495 GCA_037177335.1 Kiunga ballochi | reverse complement strand
TTTGTGTGTGACAGGACACAGTTATAAGTGAAATGTGTTTGAGATATGCTTGATGTTAGATAAGATCAGCAGACAGAAGCCATTTAATACAATTGCATTAGTCTTATACATTCAATGTGGGTCTAGATCAGGGATGGGCAACTCTAGTCCTCAAGGGCCGCAGTCCTGCAAATGTTAGGATTTTCCCTGCTGCAACGCACCTGATCCACATCAGACTTAATTAGACTTGTGAAGAGCTTAACATTAAACTCAAGTTTGCTAATTACCCACTGATTAGAGTCAGGTGTGTTTCAGCAGGGAAAGTCCTAACATTTGCAGGACTGCGGCCCTTGAGGACTAGAGTTGCTCATCCCTATTTTAGATAGAATCAGTTACTTAAGTAAGTATAAGTATAAAAACAGGAAAGGCCAGACTTTCCCTTTCCAAGGCCACTTCTTCCATCGCATTTAGGAACATCCCAAGACATTCCCATGCTGGCAGAATAACATAGTCCCTTCAGTGTGTCTTGTGTCTTCCTCAAATCGTCCTCCAGGTGGGCCTCGTCTGGAATACCTGCTCAGGAGGTATCCCAACCAAATGACATCATTTTGTCTATTGTCTACTATATTTCTGATGCTTTCTGAAAACCGGACAAATTATTATGGTTCTGATTCAGCCTGTTTGTGGTTGTTTTGCTAATGATGACAGTTTAAATGGTTTAGTTTTATGTTGATTTTTTTTATTTTCTGAAATATGAATACAGATAAAGGATTAGGGTGCCCTGAACCAAATGAAGGGCAGATAAGCACTGATAATGTTGATCCAGTTGAGTGAGACTGTCTGAATTAGGAGCATATACAATGTGAGTGCTTCATTTCTTATTCAGCATCCTACTTTGAGTCTTGTCATTATCAATATTAGTGCTGAATTCATACTTCATAAATAAAACAAAGAGCCAGTGGTCAGGCTTCGGTCAAAATTATGTCAGGAAGTAACAAACTAAAGAAAATACCCACGCAAAAATTATATTATGTTATATTAAAATCTCTCGTCGTGTAACACATTTTAATGGTGAAATTGACACCTTCTCTGCATTTTTTACCATTTTGTGTTGTTTGTGTTTCAAACAAAGTGGAACATTTGTCAGTGCACTATATCCTGGTATATTGATTATATTGAGGCTTTATTTGTGTTGCTGACTTCACTACTTTGAGACATTTGGTGAGTTTATTTTACAAATAAAATCTTTATTTTATGTGGCTGATGAGGAGTCGGTTGTCATTCAATAATTTATGCCCATTTATTGATGACCAGCTCACTGCCCCCTGATCCCCCTTGGACTTCACACTCCCACTGGATTTTTACTGAACTTGGTTGTAAATGAAGCTATGCAGAAAGTACGGTGTGTACTTACATTCTTGAAAAACAAAATCATTTTACAAAGTTAGAACTAGATTGTTAATGTTAATCGCAGTTAATTAAAGTACCTAAAAAGGCACTTTATTTGAGGTACCAAGGGTTTTTTCTTTTTCTTTGTGTACTGTTTTCAACTGATATAAATTAATTTTTTTCAGCCATTTTAAAGCTTGACTTCACTTTATTAATGTCTGAAACAAGAGACATTAAATAGAGTTTAATGTGACTTGTTTTTGTCTTCCACAATCTTATATTTCACAGAAAAAAGACTAAACCTTGTGAGCCCGGCCAAACAGGGCTTCAGTTAAGGTAAATTCCAGCAGTGACTTATTTCCATTGCTTCACTGGTATAATACATTTCTCTTAAAGATCTTACAGCTCCCATGACTCCCACAGCAATTATCACCCACATCTCTCACAGCTTGGCTGATGGAACCATTTTGTTGTCTTGGTTTACATTTACCTTATTATTTTTTGGTGCTCCATAAAAGTCATACAAAAACTTGTTGCATGCATCACCCACTGGCCAAGAATACTAATTATAGAAGAAAGGAGCAATTGTTTTGATTTAACAATTAAGAGAAGTTTA
Source organism: Kiunga ballochi (assembly GCA_037177335.1). Lineage (NCBI taxonomy): Eukaryota > Metazoa > Chordata > Actinopteri > Atheriniformes > Pseudomugilidae > Kiunga > Kiunga ballochi. The sequence goes on along the minus strand of JBAMIG010000013.1, from coordinate 12,298,511 downwards.
ATAATACTCATCTAAATCCTGGCAGTGATTAATTGCTGAGTGGAACTATGCAAAGTTTTATGTTCACCCAGGTCATCTGGATTGTACAGCAGATAAATAATTTACTACTCTAATTACATTTACCATAAAGGTAACATTAGCAACATGACTAGAAATATTAGTATAAAATAAAATAACACATGTACATTGTCCTATTTGTTAAAGTTTCATTGTACCTTAATAATTGTATCATAGATGAGAAATAAATAGACTATGTTTACGACACAAAAGACCAAAGCAGCAAACACCAACCAAATGGACCATCTACTTTTCCATCTACTATAGGAAAATTTAATAATTCTTTTTAATTACTGCACCTAGGCACTCTATTAAAATTATAATTCACCTCATCCACCTCGATTGATCCATTCACAGTGGGTGGCTGTGGTGAAAAGTACTGTATAATATTCATGCTGGTACGCCTTGGTTGTGCTGTGTGTCAGAAGCCATCTTGCAGAGAATCCCTCACCCACCTTGGAGCGCAGCCTGTGGAACTGATGAGGTGAAGAGCATTGCTCTGCAGCTCCATGCCAGTAATCACGGGACTGAAGAAACACATACATCATCCGCCACACAGGTTGGCATGGCGAGTGAAAAGCCTTCACATCACGTAAGATGTTGGACAAATGATGGCCATACGTGTGTTTGTCTCCTCACAGATGGCTGTGCATCTTCAGTCAGGAAAAAGCTGAGTCTGGCACTTATTCCCCTCCCCCAACCCACTCCTTTTCCTCTCTCTTCCTCTCTCTCTCTCCATTAGTCTTTTGTAGCATGTCCCTTTTTTTCCGCCTCTTCTCTGCAGGAGGTTTGATATTGGCAACACAGTTAGTGCCCTCCACGGAAATAACTGTGGAAAAGATGACATAAATTATTTGCCAATTGTTTGACACATGCAGGGCATTGTCCTTGCTATAATCATCAGCACTTTGTCACCTGAAGGCATGGATGGTGCCACTGTTGCTTTGTGTATCTCTGCTAAGCCTCTTGAGCTGTTCAAGGCTCCTGCTCTCTTCAGCTGAAACTAAACAAAACACCAAATGTCCAAGCTCAACAAAGTGGCAACAGTGAAATGTTTAACATCATGATTTATATTTAAAGCAAAAACTAACTGGACAGTCATATGTTTAAAGAGGAATAGTCATCCTCCTGCTCAAATATTTTGCTAGCAGCCTTTGTTTGTCATTATCTCATGGTGCAGTAAAGAATTATGTGTGAAGGTACAAAACAAATACTATCATCTCAGCACTACTGAAGCCCTGCTAAATATTTTAAGTCATGAATTCAAGAGAGGCAAAGGGACCAGAAAGCGGCTAAATCTTAAATAGCTCTTTTTAAATGCTACTGTTGTTACAGCTTCCTGTATTCATAGCTTTAGATAGTTATTATCGTGCATTATAAGTTTGTGTTTTTTTTTAAATGCAGCCTCAAGGGACCACAAGCTGATGTTTTCCTTGTGCTGGTCTCAAGCACATAAATGCAAAGAGTTTTTTGAGGAAAGACATCCCATTTAAAATCCATGCCAGAGAAAAAGACCAAAGGAAATAATTAGTGTTTTCTTTCTCTTTTTATGTGCAGAATTGACTTGTAGAACAAAAGCTGTCAAAAATTTAACCACAGATATGAACAAGATTGAAAAAAAAACTATTTCTTGTTACATTATTAAAAAATATGTACACCCCAGGCAGTCTTGATATTAAAGCAGCACTGCAGAACTGCTTATTTTAATAAGGCGGTACCAACGATGGCAAACCTGGCATTCATCTTGACTGTACCCTTGTATTGAGTCTCTAAATTGACTGCAACCAATAAAAGTCAGTCCAATGTTGACTCATAGTCTCCTCTCTTTTTTGTCTCTTTCTGTCTTTCTTTTCATCTCCTCCAATAATGCCCTCTTAAACTTCTTTAATAAGTTTGTAATGAATCGGTGACTTATTATGTGATGCAAAACATAAAGTAAAACTCAGGCAAGTGACACAGCATTCAAGAGGCAGGAAGTTACTAAAATGTGGTTTATTATCCTCAAGACAGGGCAATGATGGCTTCATGAGTGTTACATCATGAATGTAATGAATTCCATCAAAGCAATTAGAAATGACACATTATTAAGGTCAGAAGGTTGCATAGCACCTCTTTAATTTAATTCAATTCAATTCAATTTTATTTATATAGCCCAGTATCACAACAAAGTCATCTCAAAGGGGTTCACACACAGTTAATCACACAACAGACATAACACACAATAAACACAAATAATTACTACACTAACTAGACAGACCCAGGACATCCCTGTCCTTAGACCCTCCTTCTCTCTTTATAATTAACTAAGTATATGTACCATGTTCTATGCTGTAAACAGCAAGTCATAAAGTTATAACAATACATATGACAATAAAGAAATGATAACAAGTTGATTATATAAAATGCTTTTCCTACTGCAGTGTTCTAAATAATGAGAATCTAAATGTATATTCCCACCTATAGGTGACATGAAAAAAATGATGTCATGCATGCAAAAATGATGTCATGCATGCATGACATCATTTTTTTCATGTCACCTTTTCTTAACATGTAAAAAGTAAAGACTGGGACATCCAAAATTCTGTATATTAAAGTGACATCATTAAATATATCAACTATGAATCCATTAAATGTTTAACTAAGGAAATATTGTTGTCAATCAATAAGTTATTTGTTCAAGAATTATATTGAATGGTAATAAATAAACCTGAATGAATTGCTGTGTGAAGGTCTCAGAATAGCAATACCAATTTTCTTAGCTTTTCTGAATAGGTGGGAAGCTGGTTGGCACATTAGAGTCTGCATATTTAAAAACTTTGTGAACTGTGATTTCATGGTAGACAGGTAATATAATCAAAGAAATGTGGTTCTCATGTTGCCACACAGGTTTTAGGATAAAACTTTGCACAAACTGTAAAGAATAAAAGTCTAAGAGAAAAAAAACATGTTCATGTGTGTGATTGCCATTGTCAGAGTAATGCACATTTTAGTTACTGTAATTATTCAAATGTGGATGGTGGTGTGTTGCAGTTCATAGATAGCATCCCTCCATAGTCAAAAACGTCTCTGGGAGACTTAGGCACATTGTAGGCACGATACACAATGCATTATAGTGCATGGATATGAGATACAAAGCTGGATCAATACGTGATTTAGCTAGATGAAGAATGATGTGCAGGCTGGAACAAGAAAATACAACAAGAGACGCAAACAGTCCCTCCTCATGAAAAATGCTCATTATCAATGGGGGAGGTGTTTTGTCTAGATGTAATGAGATACTGTCATGCTGTGGTACAGTGCAGAACAAGCAGAGCCACCCCTATGCAGCCTGTACCATTCTATAATGTCCTTGCCCTTGATCAGTTCCTGCTGCCTTCAATTGCTCTGAAACCCATTATAAATTAATCACCTCATCTTGCAATTTGCATAAAACACACAGCACCATTTCCACTCACCTCTGTCTATAAACTGAATTAAGAGAAACTGCAATAAATGCCATGTTAAAGAGAATAAAATCTGATGTGTAGCCAAAAAAGTGATTTGTTGGCTATGGCAGTGAAGCAGTTCCTGCAAGCATAATTAATGCATGCCATTCAAGCATACATGAGATGCAAACACTGCACTTTGGATATAAAATAAGGAAACTTTTACCTTTTTTGTGCATGATGTCCACAATTTGTATGTTTGTGCAAATCTGTGTGTTGGCTCCAGGGAATTTGTTTGTCTTACTTTTGTTACACAGAGCACTGAGACGTGCACCTGCTGACTCAAACTAATAGATTTGCCCCGGAGTGATGAGGTAATCAGCTCTATAAAATGTCTAACGACAACTCAGACAACAAGGAGCCAGTCATGACAATAAACTTAACTGAAAGACTGAAGATTGAACACAGAGTTCTTATTTAGACAAACACAACTTTAAAGAAAAGGCTATTCATCTCATCTGTCACTATATATTTTCCTTATGAATCAGCAAAACTAGAAGGACCATCCCTGACTTGGTTTGAAAAAAAATGCATAAATCATGTAGTTACTCTGTCAAAACAACTTCTTATGTTTACACATAAACTTTTGTTTACCTACTAAAAAGTACTTTCGTCCTTATGGTCTGCTAAGTTGCTCTTAATTAATCAACTTTTCACACTCACAGCTTGTCAGTTGCTTTCGCAGATGCTAAAAGCAGTCTTTGATGGGAATCAAGTGCATAATATCCCCAGATTCTGTCTGTGTTACCCAGCTTCCCAGTGCATATATAATACACTGGCTCAATTTTTTCTTCAACTGCCAATTTTCCCTCTCATAAAACTCAAACTGTCAGATGACAGAGGATTGGAAATTAGAAATGTACTTGCAGTTTAATTATGGAGTGATCTGACTGCTTAATGGACACCGGGCTTATGAAGCTCCCTGCCCAACAGTCTAGTTTGGCAGTGAGGAGCCCACATTAACAACCAACAGTAGTTATTCTCCCAGTGCTTTCCTAAATGTCGCAGTTTGCATTTGTCAGATTGCAATGTATCACTTGGAGGGGGGTGATGGGAAACCCTCCAAGAGTAACCTTGAATGGCAGCCAATCGGCACGGGACCAATGGCCTCCCATTCCTCTGCATCACTGCACTGGCGCTGCACTCTACAGTATATTTAAACACATGCCAACACCCAAGAGGAGGAGAAATAGCACCTGACCCCTTGAAACTGATACCCTCGAAAGCAAGGGAGAGGGGAAATTGTTTAATGAAGATGGATCACTATGATGGCTTTACATTTCATTTCTTAACAGCGGGCATACAGCTTTATTACAGCCAGTCCTCACCTTTGTCCTCTCCTTCTCACACAAGGCACTCAGTAGGCCCTGCACTCACTTTAGATTTTGTTTTTTTGTACCTTTTTTGGGTGTGTGTGTTTGTGTGTGTGTGTGTGTGTGTGTGTGTGTGTGTGTGTGTGTGTGTGTGTGTGTGTGTGTGTGTGTGTGTGTTGTCTCTTGCCTCCTTAATGTGAAATCTGCCTTCGTTGTAGAACTTGCTTAGCTGGCTAGTCAACAGGGAAATGTTGACAATTCAGCCCAGTTCCATCTGGCCACATTCTTCCTGGTCTAGCTGCTCTGTGAGGTCTCCTGTGAAATGATGTCCTCTATCAGCAGTGAATGTCACAAACCCTACACCGTTACAGCAGAATATGTTCCCCATAGACTCTGTGGAGGGAACGAGATTCAAGATCTCTTTTATAGCACATTGGAAATGTTTTCCTCCATATACTAAAGTTAAAACAAACCAATGTTTCAGGAGCAATGTTACCATCTTAAGATGCACCTACTGACTCTTTAATGAATATGGATTATAATAAGGCCAGGAGACAAACTACTGCTGCCACCGAAACACTTCTGAGAAATGTTTTGATCAAAGCAAAGGCAATCTTAAGTAAGGCAGATTAATTTGAAATCAACTGCGGCTTATTTTTATATTCAAAGCTATGTGACTGTTCTTATCGCTGTTACCCACCTTGTCTTTATTTGCAATTGTATGCATTTATGTGTTTGATTGTTGTTTAAACTAAACATCAGTATATTCACATTTCCATGTCAGTTCCTATTTATTTAGATTGATGAACATTTATTTTGACCATTGTGTGCTTAGAATTATTTCTGTGCCTTTTTAATATATGATTTAAGTTTAGAAAACAAAAATTACACCAATGACACAGTAATGTGTCAGCAACAGTTAGGATAACAATGCTTATTTGAAGTCAATTTTGAGGGAACTCCATGTGAGTAAAGGTCATGACATCGGTGTCCAATAAAAATGAACAGACTGGTAACCTGATATCATCGTTTTGGACTTACAATAAGTATGAAATAGTTTCGAATAAACCCAAGCTGTCTTATCTGAATAAACTCCTTCAATTTGTGAACTATTTTAGGGATTTGTGGGTTTGCTTGTTTTTTGTTGTTGTTGTTCAAAATGCCAATAAATGGGACTGTGTTTTATTCATTTTGACACTTGCCAGCAGCAAACGGAAAGGACGTGCCAAACACAATGTTACATGATTTACTTTAAATTGTCACTAGAAAAAAAGTTGCTTAGTCATGATCTAAAGAAAACTTTACTTTTACAATATGGCAGGAAAAATCTGTTTCAAATTTTCTAATACCTATATTAAAAAAAGAAAAACCCTAGATTTAAAGCCAGGAAACAATTAGTTTATTTAATTATTTGCTGTTTGTAAGGATTTAAAAACATTCAAACTTCTCTGCATAATATCGTTTATCTCATTCAATAAACAGCTAGAGGATATAGGAGTTGTTCTGTTCTGTGAGTCTATAAGAATGAAAAATAAAAAAACCTGGAGGTTTATCAACACATGTACCTATAATCTGCTCCTGGCTCTGCAGCTGATTTAAATCCAGTCAGTTGTGACAGGTTGCAATATGTTCTTTGTCATACATAGACTCTAAAAGGTCAATCAAAATATCATTTTTATGCTATAAATAAAAGCAGTATTTCAGCTTTTCTTTATTTATTGGACAGGTTAAGTCATATTTCAACCACAAACTCTTAAAAAGCAGGTTTATCACATGACAACAATGCTCTAAATAATCATTTGAGGTTGAATATACAGCTAGACTCTAAATCTTCTGCTCTTGACTTTTGTAAAATGTGGAACTGAAGGTATATTTCATTTGATCATTTTCTTCGCAAAGATAACAATACCCTGGTTGTGATGGATCTCGGTCTGCACCTTTAAACTCCAGACCAAAGGCCAAGGGTTCAAATGGGCAACATAGCCTTTAGGCAGAAATCTGAACTCTTTTCACCTTGATGGGTTAACAGCACATAGTGCATCAGCAGTAGTGCTTCTCCTTGAAACCTCTTACAGGAGTTATATTGAATAGTTTTACATCACAGAAAGGTTTTAATCTACTTAGGGCACCAAACATTCTGAGGATTTGAGGCTGTTCTTCAACAAATTCAATTTACCACCGCGAGTAATTCATTTTTGTCCGGTATATCGAGATATGGATGGATATGAAGGTTTTGTAGTTCCTCAAACCATGGTGACTGAATTTTAAATGAAAGTTAATAGAAGTTTCAGTCATCAAAAAGCTCTGAACTTGCTGTGCTTGTGCACCAAGGGGAATATTTGTCTGGTATAACAAAGATACATGAGTCTTGCAGTATGCAGCTCGCTAGCCTTAATTAGGTAGCTACCATCAAATGGGAATTGTATCATCACATTGGTAAGTGTGCCACAACATGTTCACCCCTAACCTTACACATTTATGAATTTCAATATTAACAGGAACAGAATACTTGGAGGAATAATTAATGCAGGACTAAATTGAGTTCGAAAAGCCCGTGGTTTACTGTGTCACTGATGCAGACTGTCAGCCAATTGCAGTGGCAGAGGAATTGGGAGGGTCAGTGTGTAATGTCCATGTGATGAGTAGCGCTGCTTTATGACTTCCATTTGCTCCATTGCGGGCAGGCTTCCCACTGGTCCTCACTAATGATGCCTCTCTAATGCTGCATGGAAGAACAGAGGAGGGTAATGTAAGTGGAGATAGGGGAGCCACTTGGGTAAAAATTAAAACATGATAATTGATAATATTTCAATGTAGCTTAACAGAATTGCTCCACATCGTGTTCAAGAAGATTATCAATGAGTAATTGATAAAAAATATACACATATTTCCTAATAAAGATAAAGCAGATAGGAGAATTGGATCTGCCAACTCTGAATGCATTGTCCAAAGTATTCAATAAAGCAAAAATTGCCTGTGGAAGTAACACTATGAGAGTAATATCAACATTATGATGTATTAAAAACAGCCAACTCCAAACTCAAGTTACCAGCAGTTACATTTTATTTGGTATTTTTGTTTGCTAAGGGTGTAGATGTCAATACTGATATGCCATGTTAAAAGTTGTCCAGATGCAAAGTTTATTTGTATAGCACCTTTCATGTTCAGGACAATTCAAAGTGTTTTACATGGAAACGGTAAAAGCATTACAGATATAGAAAAGAAATAAAAACAGCAAAATCACATTAAAAACATTAAATTAAATAGAAGTAATAAAAGTTATTATCAGATAAAGTTACCACGCAGATGTCAATCATAGGCGCATGGTACTAATTTTAAGATGCATGTTTTGCATGTCCAAGCTCATTGGCTGAATGTTACCATGGGCACAAACTAGACTTATTATTCTTGCATAACATCCTATTGCACTATAGCCTTTTTTATTGAGTTTGATTAGCACTTTTTAATATGAACATTATTAGCAGTATTCTTTGTTTTGTATTGGAGAGCTCTTCTGTAAACGTACTGCACTGAAGACAGTTTGGGAGGATCAGATCCATCACCTTTGAAAAGGAGGATAACAACACAAGATCCAAAAATGTATGTTCAATGCTGCAAAGTAAAAAGATATACTAATCAATGACTATTATCAGGCCATTTTCAGGTTCAAACAGAGATCAGTGTGATCTGTAGGGCCTTGATCGTTTCCTGCTGTTGGAAGCCATTCTGCTTTGCCCAAAAGGTTTTTATAACCTACTGTGGTGTCTTGAGCTTATCCTGTACTCGGTATAAAATTCTTGCTCAGCAAAAGGAACTGGTCACTGTTATTTTCTGTATCTGTTTGTTCAGTATACTAGTTACTTTCCCCATTTGTTATTTTAGTGATTCTATTAAAGATGCTTTTGTTTCCACCTGTGACTGTGATGCATGTAGTAGAGCGGGTCAATTCCTACCAGCAAGTTAGTGGTTCAAATCCCACCTCTGGCAGTTCACTTGTCAAAGTGTCCTTGAGCAAGACACTGGACCTCCAGTTGCTCCCGGTGCATCACCTGTGTGTGTGTGTGTGAGCAAATGGGTGAATATGTGTTGAATAGTGTCAAAGTGCTTTGACTGCACACGTGTAGAAAAGCACTGTACAAGTACAAACCATTTACCAATCTCCAGGTCTCAACTCGATTGCTCTTTTTTGCCCTTATAGCCATGAATACTTTTAGTTTGTTTTTTATTTTTATGGCACACTGGGGATTGTACATGGTGGAAACTATGTGAATGGGTCTTTCCCTTCTTTTCACTTGGTGGTGATAATCACATGTTCACTTTGTTTTAAGCTGCAATGTGTGTTACTATGAACCCACCATAGCACTTTCTGTAAGCATTGTGGCTTATTTCATCTGTTCAACTCCCCACTATTGCAATTAGTGGTTTTATGACTGAATGCGCCACCACCCTTAATTTGGAATAAGCCTCATAGAAAATTAATAAATGAATGAATTTGTTCCTTATTTGTACTTGTTGGGAACTAAATATTTCCTTTAAAGCACTTTTCCCCCAAACTTTTCCCCAGGGACTAAATGCTCAAATCCCAAGTGGGAACATTATTGTTTTACCAAAAGTGGGCTTTGTGTTAAAGGATAAGACACCTCTTAGTAATTTCACACTCTGCCCTCCTACTCCAGCTTTTCATTTAGCCTTCTTCTTACCACTCTTACCGTGCAATCACTGCATGTGTCCGACCCTTCCATGAAGACTCCTCTTGTGAAGAAATTGAATTCCTTTAATGTCCCTCTTATTTATGTTGTGGGAGCCCACTGCCACCCATAACTCCACCTACAAAGGATTTCTTACCAGGGTAGTTACAGAATGCTTAACTAGCAACTAGCATCAATTTTAGCCTCAATCTCAGTCAAAATCTCCTTTTTATTCAAAACATTTTATCTCATCTTGTTAATAAGACGATGGCCATGAGATGGTTGTGGCTCAGTTGGTGGGGTGGTTGTCTTTCTGTCAGAAAATTAGTTGTTCAATCCCCATCTCTGAAAGAGTTAAAGAAGAAAACAATAAACTCCAAAGGTTTCATATATATCATTATTAATCTAAATAACGTTTACTATGATATCATCTAATATATTATCTGGAGCAATTCAAGATTTTGTGTCCTGTCCAAGCAATAGATCTAAACTACTGATTACTACTATTGATGCATAAAATATATAATTTAATGACTTGAAATTCAATATGATACAATGAATATGATACAGATGATACAATTCTATTTTTTATTAATAGTATACTTAAAAATATTAGAAAAACTTTGTAGAGTAAAAGATAAAAGTCTTCCCACCTGTATTCACCTTCTGAAATCAAACAAAAAACATAATTTAAAAGGAATTAAGATCCTTGAAAGAGACAACATAAGAATTAATTTCCAGTGTTTCATGTTTAGTTTATTCTTTTTATTGATTCTTATTATTGTTTTTTATTGTTTTAACTTTATATATTCTTACTGCTGCTATACATTTTTTCACTATGTTATCTTTAAAGGTTTTATTACTATGTTCATCATTTTGTTGCGTTGTGGCAAAGTCTTTGAAAATAAACTTGAGTTGAGTTGGGAAGATGAATATGTAATAGACTTAGTTATACTCTGAAACTACATAAATCTCTGCTGAATTTGAAAAGATTGTTTCTGATAATTAAGAACTGAAATGTAAAACAAGTGACATGTGAATAATAAAAAGAATATGTATGCATTTAAAAATATTTTTTTATTTCATTTTTGTGTTATTAATATTTTGGATTATATGGATTGATAAGTAGAAGCTTTGATGCTATAGAGCCTGATTTAGAAAAAAGGGTGAATAAAAAAGTTTATTTATGCATTAATGCTATTTTTTATAAATGTATAGTTTGTGCTACCAATTGCAATTAAAATAAACCATTCATTCATTCATTCATTCATTCATTCATTCATTCATTCATTCATTCATTCATTCATTCATTCATTCATTCGTTCATTAAAATGTTTGTACACTAAGTTCAATTGGCATCATATTGGCTAAAGTTTAAGAAAAAAAGCATCGTATGAGAAATAAACTGCCTTCAGAGTTCATCTTAGTCATATTTACACAGGTAACAATATGAGGCTTTCCCTCAAAGTCCGAAAGCAAAATAAAACAATAACAGCAGTTTTCTTTGGTTTATTGTCAGATATGTAACAGGTGTAATACATGGCTCATAATTTCTCTGCCAAAACTTCAGAATGAGGTATGTGAAAATAAAAGTCTATTTTTTCATCTGTTTTTTGTGTCAGTTCTTTGAATAAACACAGTATGCAAGTTTTTTATCATAAATGTAACTAAACTTACAGTTGGCAGCACTTTATAGGTTCAAGTAATAATGCTAATTATTTTACTGAATGTACCAGTGGGGACATATGGTAGCAGAAATAATTCTCTCAGTTTAGGACATGAAAATAAAGTTATTTCTTTTCTTTAATACTATAAAATACATTTCTTATCTCCCAGAATAAGCCTCCTTCTGCACTGTGTACTGCTAAAGTTCCACTGTAGCCCAAAATTACTTATATATATATATATATATATATATTTATATTTATATATATATATATATATATATATATATATATGACCTAATGACATTGAGATTAAACAGAAATGATCATGGACAATTTCCATATTCAACTAAAGATAGACATCAAATTATTGATAAGGATAAAAATATTAGTTTGAATTTCTGCCATGAAAATAAATGACCTGTTTTTTAAAGTGCACTCTTTTTTTATGGAATTCACAGTGGTCCATGCTCAATTGTAGACAGACTGGAGGAGTCTCTAGAGTAAAAACCACAGTGCCATGGTCCTTTGACTTTGGTGTTGTGCTTCGGAAGTAAAATAATTACAGGAAGCCAGGGATCTGACTAAATCATGCCAGTCTGTGGGAGAGAGGGTAACAGACAGGAGCTGGGCTGTTCGACCATGATGTCTTAAGTGCATTTCCTCAGTCACGTGCCTCCTGATCCAGCTGTCTCTTATATTGTGGATGCTCTGTTTATGTTTGGGAATCAATTGTTATTGTGCATGATGGATGAGCTGCTGGCAGACCTGCCCTCGCTCTTGAGAGGAGTCAGAGGTGCCCTGATTTAAGGGATAACTTGTCGGCTTTGAAACTACATAGAACTGCAGCAACTTAAAATATTACTGCTGGAAGAAGATCAGCTCTTACTGATACATTTTCATACTAGTAAAGTGAACATGAATATTATCAGGTATATTTTGTTCAATGTACAGTAAATTACACAGAAGATAAATTTGTTATTGCATGTCTGGGAAAAAGTGTTGTCCACGGCATTCACATGAATTAAGGACTAAAGCATCAAGAAATGTTTAAGGGCTTTTTAATATAGACTGGTCTGCACACGTTTAGATGAAGCTGTACAATCATAAAGGCATTTAACATTTCGATTATTAGGTGCTGAAGTGCCTTCTAACAGACCAGCTACAGATAATCTTGAAAGTATAAAACAGATAGGTGACCTAGATTAGATAAAGCAGTGTGTGTGTGTGTGTGTGTGTGTGTGTGTGTGTGTGTGTGTGTGTGTGTGTGTGTGTGTGTGTGTGTGTGTG
>JBAMIG010000013.1:12261746-12274539 GCA_037177335.1 Kiunga ballochi | reverse complement strand
TCTATCTATCTATCTATCTATCTATCTATCTATCTATCTATCTATCTATCTATCTATCTATCTATCTATCTATCTCCCGTTTGAGATCACAAATAGCATGGATGTATGAAAGATTTGATACTGGATGCTGAATTTTTTAATAAATGTATTCTCCACTGACAAGCAGAGTGAAGGTGTAAGAAAGGCAGGATTTACCCTGCTAAAGTGTGTGCTGTCATCTTTACAAAGTGTGTTCAGAGGGTGTGAAAGGGATCATTAGTTGCGTGGCAGCGGAAGCGGCCCTGTTGTCAGCTACCTGCTATTTACTTCCCCTCATTACTGTACGCTGGCTGGCGCTGGTGGGAGTGTCAACATCATTAACATGACTGTCATTAGTCCTGTCCCACACTGCATGAAGAAGTTAGTCCTGGGGAGAAAGATGAAGCGTTGTTCACCGCCAACCTCTTCACTGGCACAGCTATGAAAATGCCTTCATTCAGCGGGATTGGAAGACACGCTGCCTAGAAGAAGCAAACAAGAACTCTACACAGGGAATTAAAAAAAAACTCTTCATTTCATGCATCTGTGCAGTTCGTGCCACCTAAGAGACGACTGCATGATTAACAATAACATAAAAACATAAATTAATAGTGGAAAATGCTAATTTGCTCTGTGACCATTTTAAACCTTGAGTGATACCTTAAATAATCAGTCTTTATATTTACATTGGATGAACTGAAACAAAATGTTGGTATTTTGGTGAAAGGTCTTCTGGCAGTAAGAATGAATGCATTTTTTAACTTGTTAATGAAAGAGTTATCTTCAACCTATCACCTTGCCCATTTTAAAACACTAGATGGTAACTGTGTTGAGGTGTTACCTGCAGAGTTTTCGCGTTGAATTGACACCTACAGCAGGATTAAAACAAACAGCCTCCCTCACAGTGTCATCTGCCTGACTTGACTGGATGTTATTGTAGCCAACTTCAAGGCTTTAGCAGCAGCTGCAATCACTTATGGCAGTCTGCCTTAGTGCTCAGCCCCTCCATGCCCCCAACTAGCTTCCCATCAGCCTTGAGGGACTGCAGCTCCCTGCACTCAGTTTCAACCCCTCTGCTCTCTGTCGTGAAACGCCAAGACCTCCCCAACCTCTGCAGAGGAACAGCCAAGAATGGAGCGGCGCTGAACATATCCCCCTTGCAAACATATTCTGAATGACTCCAAATTCCATGTATCCACTCTCCTTTTGTACAGGGCTTAAGATCACAATGGGATGGGCTTTCAGCGCACAGTGCTGTCCAATGGCAGTGCTGTGATCTCTGTGTGGCTCATCTGATTTACGGTACGTCATTAAGTCACCGCATTCCTTCTCCCACTGGCCCAGGTGGCTGTGGGGCCTGAGGCCCAGACTTACAGCGGCAAAGCGAGGCTCTCTGTGGAGCACCACACAGCCAAGGGGAGCAGCTGCCGACCAGCATGTCCAGCTCTATTCTACAACCATCCCACATGCTTCCATGACAGGAAACACTTAATACTACACATTTCAGCACCCTCTGTCCCTGTGAAGGATGCAATATGTGCTGTCTCTTCTTTTGGGTCTAAAAACCTATTTTGCATTTTAGTTTCAGCTTTTAAACAGCTTTGAAAGTCTAAAAGCAATCAGGCTCCAATAAATTTAGTATAAGGAGGAGGTAAAGGAAAGTATTTCTTTTTATTTTAAATCGAATTAGATTATTTGTCCATTACAAACCCCTTTGAGATAAAGAAAAACAAGGAGAAAAAGCACTTACTTGTATGTGTTACAACCACTAATCTTTTTAAGGATTTATATAGTATGATACATATTAGTAGTTTGCACTCTAGTGAGTGAATTAACAACTAAACATCCCTCTTTTTTCCATTTCTGCTATCTCAGGAGTCACAAAATAACAGGGAGTCATGGAGCTGCTTTGCCCTCTAGTGGTAACTCACAGTGTCAGAGTCCACACAGACATGGCAGCCAGAGCATGAGCCTATTGAATTACAATAACATACAATAATATGACTTGTCAATCTCAGCAGAGTTTAACTTTAACAGCTTTGTAAATTTCTGCTGACCGATAGTAAAAGACATTAACTGTTACAGATTTCAGCACTTTATGAAACTTTACAAGCAGACTATATTATTTACAAGGCTACTAAAAACCCTGGCAGGACATTCATGTCTGACCCGTGCATTAGTGAGATACCATGGACTATGTTAGGTAAAGAGGCAGCTTAAGGAAACTCCCAGTGCAACTGTTTGATATAACAGTTTTATGGCTTGTTATATAACTTTAATTTACAAGCGTGAGCAAAGAGGATTTTTAGTGGTGAACAGGACAACGTATTGTTTAACAATGACAAAACCATGACTGCAATGCTTGTTTAATGATATAATGCCTTTTATACCGCATTATTTTACTTTATCTTAACATGTTTTGTTGAGCTTTTTGTTTTTTACATCTGTATGTGTGTGTTCAAAATCTAAATATATCCACAAAGAGAAATGTTTTACCATATACTACAAGTTCCTTTACAAGGGGAAAAAAGATATTCACATCAGATCCAGACTGCAGCTATGGGAATTAGAACCGGTGTGGTGATGAGGTACTTCCTGTACACTGTTACTGTGTGGGTGTGTGTGGACATGACCCACCAGAAATTGTTGCTGGTGTTAGTGAAAAGCACCTTGCCACCCCTGCTGACAGTGGGTAACACGAGACAAACGGTGTGCCATTTGCTGCGTGTCTGCTTCAGAAATGTTGACCTGGCCAACTCAGCGGGCTTGACTTTCAGCTCTGGCTTATCTCTCTGGCACAGCATTGGTCACTTCACACCCAGCCACTTGATCACCCACATTTGCATGGGATTACTTAGTTGTCAGTGTTGTGTGACATGCACAAAGTTCAATGGGATTACTCAGAAATATAGTAATTTACTGAACACAAATTACTTCCCAAGTTTTATAATAAGTGACATCTTTCACTAAATTAATTTTTTCTGAAAAAAAGAAAGAAAAAGAAAAAAAACAGTAACTTCATCAAAGTAATTGGAATTCAATAAATATATTTGCAATATGGCAGATTAAACTGAAACCTGGAAGCAATTTAAGTCTTTATGTTTCTCTTGAAATGATCATTTATACACAAAAAAAACACCAGTTAAGTCACAATAAATATAACTGGAAAGCTGGAAATTGAGTTTGATATTCAACTGGTAGATTTTGTGTTCAGTAGCAACACCTTTAGTAACACATGGCAATAAGTTTACCTCCTGTCAAAAACATGTAATGATAAAATGAAACTGTATTTAAGTTTGTTTTGTAACTTTTCATTTGTGCAATCCCAATGCTAGTTATATTTTGGTGCTGCCCAACTCTGGGTGTGCCTGTTTTGCATGGACATGCGTCTATATAAAATTTTAATGTCAAACTAAGATGCTTGCTAAACTTTAAATTGGAACTGCTTGGTTTTCCTTTGCAAAGAAACGTGTACCATAATCAGGTTATTACAGTGTTTATCTGTGTGCCTTTCTAGAGGGAGCAAACTATGAAAGATAATAGTATTCACAACAAATATACACATTTTTTTGTTATATATGTCTTTATTTTTATGCCAAACAACATTTTCCTGTGGGTCAAAGCCAGTCGTTAGAGTTTGAGTTTTTACTTACATACATACGTTTGACTCAGACTATCAGTAATTTATTGGCTGTAACAAAGACAAAATGACAGATTATAAAAAAGGCAACTAATAGTTAATGAGTTAGTTATATTAAAAAAACATTTAAACTGAATGATGGGGATTAAATTCAAATTGTTTGCATAAGTGTGTATTCAGAAAAAGAGTATCCTAAAATTCAGACCACATAAAGTGAAAACCTTTTGTTGACACAGAATGCCTTCAGCAATCATGCAAAATGAATGTTACACCCAATAGGAATGCATCATTTCAGGTGAATGGACCTCTGTGCAGTGAAAGGCATCTGCTAACCTTTCCTTGATTTGTCTTGTCTTGTTATGAGCTCTCAAAATCAACATCCTTTTCAGCATCGCATTATGAGCTCCCAGTCTACCTCAAAGCCAAACCATATCAACCTCAACATGGGAACATGAAAGGGCACTGCTGAAGCCAGATTTTCTCACTTTTTCCACCCCTTGAGTCCATGCAGCTATTTCTTCTTTCATTTGAAGCTGATTAAAAATCTGCTAACCAGCATTAATGACACATTCTGCTTTATTAGTGTATCAGAATGAAGGGTTCATAATGGATAAATTACTGCAACTTTCACTGTGCTTTTGATTTAGTGCCATTGCTTTTACACAGCACACAAATGTCAAACACTTCATTTCAACTAAGAGCTGATAAGGAAATGTTATCTCGGTACAAAGGAAGCAATGACCTCCTCTCTGCTTGCAGGAGGTTGCAGGAAAGTAGTTCCAGCACTGTCCAGTATAAAGCATCCTTTGGGTGCCAAATGTAACAATTAATAGCTCATTTACAATGGTTATTACACAGAAGCCAACACATGCACATGGAGATTGCTGTAGGTGTTGATCCAATGAAGAGAACAAATGCACATCAACTACTGATTTGAGTTCAATTCAGAATAAAAAGTAAGAGCAAAGTTCACATTTTCTCATTGTAGAGGGCATCATCACTCTTGTTCAACAGCCTGACACGTATTTTTGAGGATTGTCGCCACAAGAAGGAAGTTGTAAACCATAGAGACTCCCTGTGCAGGAAGCCTCCTTTCATTGTGCATAAAGTCACCTTGAAAACATGGTGGTCCTCTGCAGACACATACTGTGCTCTAAGACAAGGGACAATGTGTACTACTACACTACACCTTTGAACAACAGCATGTAAATGACAGTTTACTATGAGTGAAACTATTCCAGGGTGTCTAAGTAAATTGCTATCTACCAATCCAGAAACAGAAGCAAGGAGTGTGTTTCAGACTGACAAGTTTAATTTTTAGGACTTGTTTATGTTGTGTTTATTCCCTCTCGTTCCCTGGACACTTTGGTAACTCCAACCTTTCATTAAACCTTATTACACACACCACTCCCTCAACATCTGGCCTGGGGCTCCCAGAATGCCTCATTTGCTGTGCTTTTTATTGCAGTCATATAGTTAGAGCTGTAAATGCCTGTGTGAATGTGTATTGTTTTGCTGTTGTGGAGGACTTGCCGTATTCCAGCCACTTCACATTGGGTATTAATGTGATCACAGATCCCATGCTAAGCTCTCAAGAAGTTGCTTTTATGTACAAGGGAAAAAATGTTAGCTTTTTATTTATCAATTTAATTGGGAAATAGCATTAGCAGACCATTGCTTCTTTAAAGGAAGTTGATTGTTTATATTAGTCTTTGGCCTGTGATTGGGTGAATATGAGCTGGGAAAGTGACACATATAGTTAAGCGACTGGCAGGTCTATAACTCCTTCGGACAGGTTTGTCATCTATGTCAATGACCCACTGCGGAGTCAGCCCTGATATCAAACTGAATACTGATGGATGACCACGGATTCAGTGTTAAAGCACTGTCACAAACGGGTTTCTTCACAGCATGTCACTCTGTGTGTGTGTGACGACATTCACGAGTGTGTGCTTTAAGTGGGATGTTGAGCCACAGTCAACCTTTTTTCCCAGTCTATGAGCACATCTAAAACTCAGAGCTGAGGCTCTCATCCTAAACTCACAAGACCAAACCTGCATTCAGTGCCACAGGCATCTGTGAAAGAAAAATCTCATGGATTCCATATTGCCAAAAATTTTAAGAAGAGGTTAAAGTTAAAGCACTGCTCTCCATCAAACAGTCAGAGGCTAGATCAACTAAACTAGGGAAATTTCTATCTAAAGCAAAACCTTATGCCATTCCCATTACATTCAGAAAGTTATTTCAAAAGATATTAACTTGATTTAAATTTTTTTAACCAAGGATAATTTAGGTTTAAAATAAGCAAATGGATACTCGTGGTTTTGACTATGCTGTTTAAGTAAAACAAACCCCTTTCTCAGAGGCACCAGCATGGCTAAGTTCAATATAATTTACATAACTATTGTAATAATTCCTCACACAGATGGATGTCAGGTTTGATTAAGTGTTGGTGGTAAGAAAGATTAATATTGAAAAACATCATGAAGGTGTTACAAACCACACGTCAAGCATTACTCACTGGTTTGCGCTACACCTCCCTGTTTAGCCTCATTGTTTCATTGTTCTGCCTTGCTTCTTTCAGCAAACGCTGTTCATAGTAGATCCAGTGTAAACTACAGTGCATTGCAGGAAGGAAGAGGGACTTGGTGGAGGTGGGGGTTGGGAGCAGTATCCTAGACCATAAAACCTGGCAGCCGCCCTCCTGCATTGTTCATCACCCTGTTCTCAATGTATCCTGCAGAAGCAGTAAAAGCTGTTCACATACATGAACTGCTATCGGTCAATTCACCTGCTTTTGTTCTTACCAAATGAATTCTTGAAGGTAGAAAGATGGTTGTGCTAAAGAAGGAGGCATAGCGACACATAATGTGGAGTTGTGAGACATACGTCATATTGCATGCAGCATGCTTTCCAGTATAGTACGGGTGCTGTAAATACACTTTTCAGGCTATCAGGTTGATGGTAATGCACACAAATGTCTTCTTTTAGCACCACCTTGTGGCTTGAAAAAGCAGTCATTTAACATTTTAGAAAGCTGAATCAGTGTCAAAGATCATTATCAACAATAGGACACAGTGACTTAATTTACTCAATTTAATTAAATTGTAATAAAGCCACTATACAAACCTTTAAAACATGTAATCACACACTGAATATCCTTGTGTCTCCATTGATAGTAATACTGACACTAACTATATGTTATAAACAGAACAACAAAATTTTTATTTATTTTGTACCATGAATAATTTATTTGTTGTTGCCTGTGATGAGCAACATTTAACCTGATCTAAGTTGGAGTATGCAACTTTTGTGGACTGCAAATGTGTCCTTCTCAGTCTACTCATCTGATTTAAGGTTGTCAAAGAAATCAGGCAAGGCTCAGACAGAAGGCTGGACATGACAATGAGGCTGTAGTTGTGTAAAAACAGCTCCCTCTGCTGGTAGGGTTCATGGGAACCTGACTGAAAACTGCAAGGTGTTTAGAACGAATGTGGTTGCTCAGAAGTCTTCATGCACCTCATAGTTTATTTAAAGCTTTTACAATTTGCCAAAAAGCAAGTGATATGTTTGCATTTATATATGTTATAAACAACCACTTCTTTATCAATCTTTCTTCTTGTTTTCCTTTCCTCTTGGCAGCATCATAACTGTAAACATGAGATATAAGACATCTCTGTGATACAAGATGTAAATAGCTAGTAAGTTGGAGACAGGACATTTCTTTTAAAACCACTGTATACTCTACTCTAAATGTGACCTTTCTGCAAGATCAGAAAGTCTGATTGTTTCTGTCGTGATCATTTCTGTGCAACTTGAACAGAAGCAATACTATAGTTTGTTTTGGCATGGGCAAGTGCTACAACACAGCCTAAAATGAATAAACTTAAATCTCATCTCCTGCTGAAAAGGAGGGTAAATAGCTACCTGAGTATGAGAAGCACTTAAAATACTGTAAAAAGGTAAATATAGGTAAAACACGGTTGTATTATTTTGATCAAATTATTATGCAAACAGAATAAAAGCTTTAAACCCTCTGAAAATATGAGATGTTTATCTGGAACAATATTCTGTATCAAAGATGTCTTGTTACCAGGGTCAAAAGCATTTTGTGGGCCTTTATCTGATTAAAGAGCTTATAGGAAACACCAAACAGTTTCCAAGCACATGGCCTGTATTTTCAAAATCAATTTCTGTCTCACAGTTGGTTGCAGTGCCACTGAAGTCATCAGGGTCACGCACCTTCCTCCACAGTCGTTTGCCTGCCACTTCCAGCTGAAAAATGGAGCGCTCTGGACTGGAGGGGTATATGAACAGAGATAGCTTGACACAACCATTTGTTTGGCTCAGGTGAATACAGCCAGACAGCCACACAGTCCCTGCTCTGCAGCAGAGCTTGCACTATGGCCAGAGCCTACTGGATGCTCATTTCTCAAATGCATTTGCAACCTCTTTTACTGCTACTGTAATGCAAAATATGTCAAATAAATAAATAAACGCAAGTAGTGTCTTTAATTCACTACTTATGTTACTTTTCCAATTTAGGTATCTGTCTGGAGATAAGATTAATATAGAGAGATGTGTTATGTGTTAGTATCAAATTAAGTGCCACCAAATACATGCAACAGATGTTATAAAATGAAAGCTTAAAATTAGTTATGCTGCTTTTCTTAAATTTTACAGAAAATAACCTGATTAGGCAACATTAACATGGTAAAGGACCATGTGAACGTAAGAAACTCAGCATAATCTATTCAAAAATTTTGTAAGTCATTAAATTTGGTAAAATACAACAATATATACTGGCAATTTTTGACCATTTGCAAATAAAAACAAAAAACTTTAAAGTTGTATAGCATAATTTATCCTATATGCTTTTAAAGTCTTCTTGTAGATCTATTCACATCAATTAACAATGATCAGTTACTACAAGTACAATACAAATAATGATAATAAAACACACAATAAAAGTTAATTACAAATAATAAACAGCAATAAAAGTACATTTAATCATTATGATGAAGCACTTTTGTAACTGTGGACCGTCACAACTTTTCAGACTGCTGTCATTTTTATGACTGCATGCAGGTTTGAACAGGCACAGCTCACCACCTAGCCTGTAATGAATTTGAATTTGTGGCTTATTCAGTATTAGCCTGGCTCACTGCTCAGCCCTGCAGGAAATGAATTGCCCTTTATTTAACATTACAAATTACAGGTGACCCAAGCTGAGGACAGCTGTGAGCTTGAGAGGTGAGACAAATAGATTTAGAGGGAGCAATGATTCCTTCCTAGATTCCTGTTGTGCAAATACAAAAGATTAAATGACAGAGGGTATTAAGAAATAATTTGTGATTCCTACAGTGATAAACGTAATGCAGTTAGGAAGCAATATGTCTGTTTTCATCACAAATGAATTCAATTAAGAATTAAAATGCATTACACTGATTTGTTTTGCAAATGTGATGAAGGATAGTGAGGACATGGAGGTAACATTGCTGCAGCTTGGATATGTTTGAAGTTACAATATGCTGCTGTAAGTCTACACTGACCAATAACCTCATTAGACATTTTGGACCCTGTAAGAGTAAAATTAAACTCTTAGTTCTCTGTTAGTAGTATATTCTCTTGCCAAGTTAGGTTTCAGTGAGTAATAACTGAGCTAAATACTGTACAGTAAGAAGCTGTGTCAGAATGGCGGCTGAGTCCTCCAGCAGCCACTTTTAATGCAGTTCTCTCAGAGATTGTTTAGCCAGGGTATACCACATCAGTCACATGTTAAAATCATATTACTTCAGATATAAATCCATCACTCTGCTTCTAGACGCATTGAAGCAAATGTGTTCAAACCATGCTTTACACCATATTTTGGTTCCTTCTGCAGCCAAGTCACCGGCCTGTTGAGTAATGAAGTGTTGGAGTTCTGTAATGAGACTGTTTACAGGCCGAGCTTGTTTCACATGAATCAAGCCCAGTGTGTGGTTAGATAAATACCAGCTTGGCCCTGCACGAAGCCAGTCAAAGCTTCTCCTCTGCTCAGGAAATGGCAGCCAAATTCCTGTGGAATGAATGAAGAGGAAATCTGCGAGTGGCAGCCTACCACGGGATCGCTCTGAAAAGAGAGGGTGGAAAAGCTGCGGCCCTTCCTCTGGTATGGACCGAGGCCAGGGCTCAGTAGGTGAGACTGATGGAATAATAATACACATCCTGAGTGTTCTTTTCATTAGCAGCACGGTTTCATGTTTTTCATCATCCTGCTGAGAGAAATGGAGAGACCCTTATTTCTGAGCTGGACAAATTACCCTTTCCCCTTTGGGAGATGCAGCTGCATTCAATATTGGGTATGTGTGTCTGTGTGTGCCCTTCTTAGTCAGTGTGTTTTAGGTGGGGGTCGTCGCTTATTACAAGGATTTCCTGTGGAAATAATAATTAGCCACAACAACCACACAAGACTGATGATAAAAGCTTGAACTTCCCAGTAAATTAGTATTTTACAACCACCTGAACTAATCACATTTTAACATGAGATGTAAGTTTGACACAAACCTCTTTCAGGATCTGAAAGCTATTACTTTATAGCCTAAACCTAAATCTGTCAGTCATGTAAACCTATCCGTCTATGTTGTTAGAACTGGAGTGACGGCATGAGTGACCATGTTCAGAGACCATTTTCAGTGATTCATATGAGCCCACAACCAAAACAGCTCCTCCAATGAGTCCACCTGCAAACACCTCATATCCCAGGTGACCTATTTTCACAATTACCAACATCATTACTCTGCATCTCTTTTCCCCACCAGCCATCACCAGGCGTCCAAATTAGAGCAGATTTCACAGAAACTCCTTGGACGGCTGCATTAGTGTACATTTTTCTGCACTCTTATTACAGAGCGCAGCGAGGAAGAGTTACAGTACCTCTCAAATGAAACAAGCCTGAGTGATAAATCTCTCTTACTAATGCATTCACTTAAGAGTTTTTGACTGTAAATAAAGTCATGGGAGACAAGCAGTGCTTATACGGAGAAGCCTTGAGGAAGCAGGTCCCTCCCCTGGATAGAGCATATGAGTGTGCCCGTCTGCAGCCAATCAGGATTGAAGTTGCAAATGCTTTTTTCTTCCTCTTTCTCTCTTAAAACCCTTACAAAGGCCTCATGGCTATTTTTGTACTCATGCTGCAAGGTATTTATAAAGAGAATCATACGCTTCAAACAAGCTGATCATATTGTCAGTAAAAAGAAAGGCAAACAGCCTCCAGAATATTTGTCAGATAAAGGGGATGTCAGTTCACTCTGGGTCAGCATAAAGCTTTTCATCATAATCATCAAACTGTCATCCATCTCTGTGCAAACACTGGTGACACCTTAATTGCTTCTGATAATGCATTCATCCTGTCAAAGTGAGGTGATAATCAACTTGTTTTTACAGCAGCTATTGATGCCTGCACTAAATCAGTGCTCAACCCCAGATTTTTATAAAAAAGTTACGGTCAGTGAACGCTTACCTTGTGTTTTATATGTGCATTTTTTGTGATTCATTTTGTTTGACAATGTCCACATCCAGAAATGGAATAAAGCCAGTCTCTCTAAAAGAGTGGTATAGCATAGGTTTTGTCCGTCACAGTTAACGATGCTTTATGGACTTTTATGGCACATAAAGACGGGCACTATCATTTTGACTCAAATTCCACAGTTCAGCTTACCACAGTGGAGCACATATTTGCTTTATTAAGGCTACATCCACATGGAGAGACAACCAATTAAGTTTTTAAAGGTTTTCATAAAAATGGCTAAAACAAGAAAAGTGTGCACCCTCACAAAACCACTGTGTTTAATTGCTAAGCGAGAAAGTGCTGCCACAGAAATAGATTCGGAAAATAAGACATGAAAAGCATGCGCATGAACAAATGTCATGTGCAAATATTTAAAGATGGAGAAAAGAGCTAAAAATGAGACATTTGTGGACTGCCTCTGAGGTAAAACTTTGGCTTTGGTTCAGATGTTACTACAGGACGATAAAAGCCACATATACAGGTTACTGTAACCACCATGGCGTCACTGGTTAAAGAAAGCAAAACAGTATTTTGTGATTCAGACACTTTTCAACACTGTTTAAAAAGTTAATGTTTGTGATATGCTGTTTCTGTGTAGACAAAGCATTCAAATAAGAAAAACCTTGAGATATATATCTAAGTTTAACTCAAAGTCAGAGCTTCAAAGTGAGTATTATTTTGTTTTAAAGAGCAAGTACGCTGCTTTTTGTGTTTTTAGTCCTTGTAAAATATTGCCCTTGCAACCTGTCCAGGGTGTCTCTCACCTGGAATGCTTCTGGGACAGGGTCTGGCTACCAGCAACACTGACTTGGATGAGTAACTAAGAGAATATATGTAAGATTGCTCCCTTATAGATTCCCCTATAGATATTGCTTCTCTATTCCTCCTGGAATGCCATATCAATTACCTTGTTACATCAACGTTCAGCTCAATTTAAAAAATGCACATCTCCAAGCTAGTTTGAAATAACAACATGCAGTCTGCCTTGATGTCCTCATAATAAGAGTTTTATCTGAGGACTGAAACATTACTAAACTATAAAAAAAAAAAAAACTCTTGCTGCAACACTGAGGAGAATAATTCCAGTATTACCTCCCAGCATCTAAGCAACTAAATCTCCACCAGATCCCTTTTGTTTGCAATGCCAAAATCACAACAGCATTTAAATGTCCCTTTGTATATTTATTTTACGATGCCAGGTCCAAATAAAAAGTGCAGTAAGTGACATAGAAAAAAAAGAAATAGAAAACAACAGAAAAAAAAGACTGCGATTCTGACATTCACTTTCACATTTATTCAATTGCTGATGTATTACCCATCACATTAAGGTTTGGTTTATTTGATAAACTAAATTTCATGTGCTTAAATATGTTTTCTGTGTGTGTGTGTTTCAGACAGTCAAAAATATTTGAGACAATGAAACTTTTTGACTTTAAAAGGTTGCCATTGTAATCACACCAGTGATGGAAACATCACAAAAGTTAAAGCTCCAGCCCCCCCCGCAACCCCATTCAGGGAATAAGCGGTAGATAATGGATGGATGGATGGATGGATGGATGGATGGATGGATGGATGGATGGATGGAT
>JBAMIG010000013.1:12246209-12256674 GCA_037177335.1 Kiunga ballochi | reverse complement strand
ATATATATATATATATATAAAGAGAGAGAGAGAGTGAGAGTATAAGTATAAGGTGTATTTTCTTTGTTTTTGTGAGTGACACATTTGTTTAACAAAAAAACTTCACGGCCATTTTCTTAATCACCTAGTTAACTTCAATTTGTTTAAATCATATTGATATTTACTGCAACTCGGAGAATGAGGTTAAAATAGACACGT
Organism: Kiunga ballochi; assembly: GCA_037177335.1. Classification (NCBI taxonomy): domain Eukaryota; kingdom Metazoa; phylum Chordata; class Actinopteri; order Atheriniformes; family Pseudomugilidae; genus Kiunga; species Kiunga ballochi. The sequence goes on along the minus strand of JBAMIG010000013.1, from coordinate 12,256,476 downwards.
TTATCTAGTTTTTCCATTTAAAAGTTAGTCATGATGTTTTTGTCTTGTTAGAGTGGAAGCTAACAAATGGAACTATTTTGGCCCAATGTTCATGTTTCACATATAGTAACATGCAATGGGAATCTCATTTCCTCCTCACACCTTTAAAGAGAAAAATGGAAACTTCTGGCTTCTGAAAGAAAGAGGTAAAGGTCCATTCCTTTCCATATTTGTGTGAAGTTCACAGATCTGTGTCTGTGATGGTAACAGAAACATTATTGTAGATGGTATAGATATATAGAAAGCAGAACATATACTGAATAATATGCTGGTTTGTAAAATGCCATCTTGAAGTACTATGTATGTAATTATTAAAACACTTAATTGTCTAAATATAATGGATTTTGTGTTTGTTTGTTCGAAACTTTTCAATATAACCAGTTTGTTACTACTTTTGTGAGAAAAAAATAATGAACCATCAATTTTCTATATCAGAAACCAATTCAGGACAGCAGGGGAACTGGAATACTTCACCAGTCCTTCAGAGAGATAAGTAGTGTGTGACTATGTTTCTTTGTAACTGTGTGTGGAAAATGTATATAGACATCTTGAACTGGTATTACAACAAAAAAAGTGTTCTTTTCAAACATCCTGTAATAGTTGGCTTTCTCTTATATGCCTCATTAATCTCATACCAAAATGTTTTAGGTCAGCCAAAACCTGCACTTGATTGCTGATTAAATTATAAACACAATTAAATGCAGTTTTAAACATATCAGTTGTGTGTTACATGATCAAAGTTTTAGGATGGTGACATGTCTGCAAGTCTTTGCCTCTGTTTATTACACACAAAGTATTATGTACAGCAGTGTGATAATTAATCTATTTTAGAACGATAAAAGAAAGGAAACAAAGTCTTTGGTTGCTTTTCAGGTTTGGTTTAAACTTCAGCAACGGATGACACAAATTGTCACTCAATGAACATGGTACGTAAATCTTCAAACAAAAGCACCATCTGAAAAGTTCTGCGACAGCGAGTCCCAGTTGCAATAGATAGGCAGTCTGAGCAATAAAGATATAGATCACAGTTTGACAAATTATTATGAGGATTTTGATATTCCCTCCAGGCAATTCAACTTTTCATTTCCTGCTAAATTGTCTCAGCTCCAGTCCCATCTTGGTGGGCTTCCCTCCCGGTCCCGTCTCTCTTCTGTGGTTTTATTAAAGCTAACATTTGTCAGCAGGAAGATGGTTGATATGCAAAATGGGGAGCAGCTTCCACCTCACGCTTCAATAATTCTGGCTGTTTGAGAAATGAGATATGAGGAATGCCCTAAAAACAGATAAGGAACATGAGTAATGTTTAGAAGATTTTAATGTTATGACTTTCTTTTATATATTTTCATTTGTACCTGAGTGTGTTTCTAAAAATGATGTCATTACTTGGGAAAAGAAACACTTAATATGCAAAAACCTTATGAACTATGTTTAATAATCCTCCTTAAAGATGGGCAAACACTGACAGTGCAACTGGATACATTTTTCAAAATATTTCTCAGTAAGTATCCATCGACATTTTTAATTGGATTCAGTCAAGAAAAAAATTGATGCATATACGTGTTGGGTTAGAAATGCAATAAATGTAACATTTCAATAAAGAGATGAGTTATCCTTACTACACTGGATGATGCAACATCCACTTTAATTACATTAATTATCAAAAGTCAGTCACAACACATGAAGGGTTGTTTAAAGCTCCACCATTTGTTACTTTTCTGTACATCATACTTGCAACTTAAATATCAATATATGTCACTTTATCCACCATAAATTAAAGTCTAAAAATCACTAAGGTGAAAATAAAATCTCAGTATGCTCATTCTTCCTCATGGTATTTATCAGCCTTAAAGAATGGATCTTTTTTTCTCTTTATCTTATTATTAACAGCAATTTCTCTGAAAATGATTTGTGAGGCAAAAATGAAGAAAAAGAGCCGTGCTGTGTGAGGAAATTGTTCGGCTAAGTGACTCTCTCCCTCACGTTGCAGACAGCATCTCTTGATACAAATGGCTATTGTCAGGAACACACATCAATCTTGGTGCGTTTCGCCACAGAGCCAGGAGGCAAGTCGGTGTAGGCTGCTGTTACCAGCCAGACATGTGCCGAGCTTGTCTCCTTAGGCCATCCCCATTTTGCACAGTTGAGGTAGAAACTGTAGCCACTGTTCTGAAGACTGGCCACTTTCATTAGAGAAGTCATTAAAGGAATTACAAGAGTCCAGTCATAGATTTTTCCTGGATTATTGTACAAGGATTTGCTCAGTTCATCAAGCATATAACTAAAATGCTGCAATGATGTTTGCCTATGAGAAAAACAAAAAAGGGAAGGAAGCAGTTTATCTCCTATGTACATTTTTTTATTTTTGCACAGGAAAGTCACATTTTTTAACCAAATTATCTGTAGGATGTGGGATTTTACTTTTTATTTGGTTTATTTTTAAAGGGGCTATTTTGTGCAGATAAACCTTAAGTGCTCAACACAGAAATTTGCAACATATAAAAGACAAAAAAGTTACTTCTCTGTGATCTATATAATCATTTTAAGCAGAGCTGCATGAAGCTGTTATAAAAAAAAGCCATCATTAAGACAAATCAGACTAAACTGTGTGAAGATGACATCAGCCTGAGATTACCTGCTGCTTTTGCTTTAAGGATGCTGGCAGCAGTGCAGCAAACGGTTTACGAGTCTTTTTTGTTTTTACTGATGAGCTGTTCCTGATATGTCCTCATAATCCACCGCAGGTTAAGCTGTATCATTCAGACACACCGAGGGGAAGTTGTGATGAAAGATGATAGCTACATCCTGCTTCACCTGACAGAATATTCTCTATTCCTCTATTGCTAAGCTCACTAAAATACCACATTGGCACCCAACAAAATGAAAAATAGTATTTTTTTAGTTTAACACAATTCTATAAACAATCACCAGCAGTAGGTTTTTAAACACTATTGGTTGCTACATTCAACTAATAAATCTCCTTAACAATAGTTTTTACAGCTAAAATAATATTTTTTTTATAACTAAATAATGTTTTATAAAAACAAAGTATTGAGCAACAATTGTAGTATTGTTTGCCGCAGAAACAATAAAAAACTAAACTAATTTTTTTGTAAAAAAAAAACAGTGAATTAACCTGAAGTGACTCCAAACAGTGACTTTCTTTCCTTTTCTTTTTCATCTTTTCTTGGCACCACTGCTTTTTAAATCTCTGTTCCAGCTTTGAATTGAACAGCCGTCCAAGTCGTTTCACTTACCTTGCTTGCTGTTTCCCTTCATAAACTCTGCTGGACATTCCTCTGCAGCTGCTGCAGAACCCTCTTCATGTTGTTTGGCTTTTAGTGCACTTCTTGAAGATGAAGAGGAATATTTACACAGTGTTCCATAAAATATAAAAAAACAGAATTGATTGCATCTTTCCATACCACCCTTTACTGAATACTTCCACATCCAGAATGTCGGGAACCTAAAGATGGAACGATGCAAAATCCTGTAAGGTGAAAGTTACGACCATCGGTCAAAACAGGTAAAAGTTGTCATATTTCTCCTGTTCTACTCACTAAACATTAGCATTCATGTAATTTACAATGTCATTACTTTTAAGACCCAGTGTGTAAGAATGGCTCCTATCTAGTCTAGTGAGTATTGTTTTCTGGCATCATACAGTTTAAGCTAGTTATATCTGTGACAAACCGAGTCACAAATGTGAAAATGTCTACACCAAGTTAAAGTGTCTCCTCAAGTGATTAGGGATGTAATGGTACACAATTCTGTTTCATTATTCATGCCTGGTGTTCCCATTTCCAATCTCTAGAAGTTATTCACACCTCAGTATACCAGGAAACATTACACAACTTAGATCCCATTATTACACAGCTTGCTGTTCGATAACAATAGCATGTAAATGTATCAATATTACTTCTATGCCTTATTGCTGAGAGGTTTCCGAATGTTTTATAGGATTTATTTCAGCTGATTTATCAAACAGGGTAAGAGGCATATTGATTATAAAAAAATATTATCTGACAGATCTTTCAGAATGTTTGTGACTATATTGATTGAATCACAACAAGAAATGTAGAAGTTGTTGTATGACTGCCCTGCTCCCCTTTTTCAATATAATGCTAAAATAGACTTCCTTGTGAGATGGAATTGACATCCCTGTCTGTCATGAATTGTCTCCATCTGGTAAATGCTACATCAACAGTCTCTTTTTTGCTCAAATAGCATATCTGTTTCCTTCTTGGCTATTTTTACTCTTTCTTGCAGAGCAAAGAGTATGAATGTTTCTCTGTTTCAATGAAAAATGGCAAGTTTTAAGATCTGTGTCTTTGCTTGTTTTTCTCCATTCCCTGACAGCACATGAGGATTTACAGCTACAATGTGTAAAGCCAACAACTTTGTTCCCTTTAGGCTACCTTATTCAAACAGGGATGCAAAACAGCAGCCCCTGGTTTGAGTGCATTGCCACCTGTGTACAACTTATTATAAGCAATGAGAATGCCTACATATGGATGAGATTGTTGTTGGATTTCCTTAAAATACTTTTTTACTTAACCCATTCTTGATTTTTGCTTAGAAAAATAAAATAAGTTACACACTGTATCATAAACATATCATATAAAATATTGTTAAATCTCTATACCAAACTGGAACTAGGTCTTCCACACATTGTTCCCGTTTGAAATCCGGATGGGATTCATGTGAGATGATGATGCATTATGTCCGCTTGGGTTGGAAGACTTGATGCCCAGTAATGTAAATGCTCACTTGTACAAATAATGTTAATTAATCCAAAGCTAAAGCAATGTGTTTCCCTTACCTGTGTGCAGAACCTTGTATGAAAAGATACACCAGTTTTGTGTGTTTGCTACAAATTTTTATCAACACAAGAGATCAGTGTGCATGTGCCATCAGCACATTTGATCCTCTTGTCAGAATTCAGGAAAGAAATCTGAATTTTGCAGGAATATGTGCACATATCTGCATCTTTTTTCAACCATTTAAGAGAGAAACCTGATGAAAGACATGCAACATATCAATATGTTTTTTTTTTACTATTGCAGAGTTTTTTGTTTAATTATTAACAGTTTCATTGATGAGATTTTTGTGTTTAGTTTTATCATGTTTGGATTTTTACCCTATATGTTTCAACCGTGTTAAGTATTTTGTATTTTTCTTGAGTTTTTGACTGACATCATAAAAGATCTCCAAGATTTATTATTATTTGCACATAAATTTGAAGTACTTTGACCAGTAATGCCAGGGTAAAAAAAGAAAAAAAACATTTATAAATGTATTCTCTGCTTTTTCAGGTATAAGTACATAATGATTAGCTTTTAAACATGCATGCAAAGTTCCACTGCTTTTCACTTTTAGCCATTTTTCATGCTTGTATTGTCATGACCTAGAAGTGTGTAGATTCAGACTGATGTTTCTGATCTCATGTCCTGAGCTGTGGAATAATGTAAGAGCACTGGTGTGTTGCTGCTGTGGCTGGGGGAGCGTGTTGCCATAAAATATTAATGACTTGGAAGCCCAGCCTCATGACAAGATGAATGTAATTGGCCCTCGCAGCTCTATCTGTGCATGTTAATGAGATGGGATGGTATTTAAATCAGTCGTACCCCAGACAATGTGACTGCAGTCTAGAAAACCACAAACAAAGACTCAGCGAGAGTGCATGAATGCAGTGAGATAAACACAGAAAATGTCACTTATTATTTAGTGCAGGGAACCTTCTCCGAGCATTATTTTAATTATCGTGTTTGTTTAGGCATAAACATATCATCTTGTTTCCAAGCTTTTGACAGAATGATGTAAACTGCAGTGATCAATTTCTGTTTTGAGGAATTGAAAGACGGTTGACAGAACCTGTAGATAAGAGTCAGATCTGAAGCTGAAGGCAAAGTTTGCACCTGCACAGCACCTGTCCTGCCACACTGGTACCAAGCAAGCAGTCTGGAACTCAACAGCGTATCCTGAAATAAAATTTAACCACCTCAGGGGAAAACAAAAGGCTGTGGTAACTTCTAACAAGAGCTGGAGTCTGTGCACAGAATGAAACAGCAGTGCAACACCGCCTAAATCTGTAACAGAATGAAGCCCAGCTTGTGCTTTTGTGGTTATTTGAGATTTCTGGACAACTGACTGAAAAACAAAACAAAACAAAACAAATAAGATCAGCAGCTTATGTACTTTATAACTTTGTTTTTATCATCCTGGCAAGTTTAATGTTTTTAAGTTCCACATTATATTCATCCTCACTGACACGTTGGAAAGCCACACTCATGGCCCCTCCTGCAGTCATGTGATACTGGCTGAATAAAGGTGTGATGTATCCAAGCCAAAGACAAAATTCTGGCTTGTGTGTGTGTGTGTGTGCGTGGCATGCACTTGTGTGTTTTGTTTTGTTTTGTGTTTTTTGCTGTTGTTGTTGATTTTTTTTTGTTGTGCAGACTGGTAGAGACCTGATGCCTGATGAGTGGGTGGGGGGAAGTGCAGACAGGAGGACAGATGGTCTCCCTCATGGTGGTTGAAATAAAAGAGGGAATTAGAAGACTCCAAGGTGTACACACTGATGGCAATTACAGCAAATAGATTGGAAGTGGACCTCCAGGCACCCAGGGACAAAGCTCTGTGGGGGAGAGCTCCACCTCACTACATCTGGTTTGTACAGCCTGAAACACTCAAGATTAAAACACACACTCACACCTGGTCTTTTTCAACCAAGGAAGAATGCCCTGTATGCCGTATATTAAAAAAGGTGTCAGCACACAAATGATAACTTTATGTGCACTATAGAAATTAAAATGGAGTTCTGCATTGCTATTTTTCTTGGTCCAGATATGCTGTTAAAGGATTTGCAACACCAACTGCAGACATCCCCGGGAGCTGTTTTGCTTGTTATTCTGATGCCGGCAGGAGTTTGAAAACAGTCAATTATTTTTGTCTTGCTTGCTTCCGCTCTTTGATTCCCAAACGATTTTAACTGCACCTCCGAGTAATGATATGCAGCAGTTGAAGTAAATAAGCCAACCCAATCAATAGAAAATACGGAAAACATTCGCAGTTGTTTTTCACAGCCTGTGGAAACTTTGAATTCATTGTAGATGAAAGTGAAAACAAAATGAAAGGTTTTACAGTATTATGAAAGCTTTTATAAAGTTTATTGATAGCCATTAAATATTTTGTATATACAATATTTAATGGGTTACTTCTGGCCATATTTGTGTGTGGAATCTCAAGCAGAATCTGGCTGCCGTCTTTCTTTTCTGATGCCATTTACAGCCGCAGTGATCTGCAGATTCCATTAGGCTTGCCCTGTGGCTGAATGAATGAAGTACCATTTAGAGAATAAGTGTCTCTAACCCCAAAACCTTGTGTTCCCATCAGTGCATAAATGATAAAGATACAGTCTAATGAAACAAAGGGCTCCCTGCCAAAGCCAGTCATAAAAATAACATTTGGGTGAGAGAGATCTTCCACTCTTTCATTAACCTTATGAAAGTTTTCATTCTAGTTTGAGGTTCTGCTGTGGCAAAACTAAAATAATGATCAAATTATCAGTCTGTCCTTCAGTCAGGTCTTGTGATCATGGCCGTATCGTATGTATCAATGTAAAAAAATGGATGCATAAAACACTCTAAATGCTCTTTGCTGGCTACTATAGGATATGCATTAAAGTTCAGTTACCTGCATTCTCATAAAAGTTTACAAACTAGCTTGGAGAAAAAAAATAGAGATATCAGGTTTGCACCATGTAAAATGTAAATAAGGCCAACTTTTGGCCTATGAGTTATGGCCCATGGAACAAGCTGCTTTCCCTTGTTGCATATATTCATGAACAGTATATCACAAGTTACTGAAAAGACAAATGGAAAAAAGGTGGGGAGAGGAAATAAATACATTGGTGATAATTAGGCAGGAGGAACAGGGAACCAATAAAAATATTTATTTGAGTTTAGTTGTTTTTCAAACACATTAAGAAAGGATGCAGAGAGACAGAGCGAGAAACCTAATAACAGCAATTAGAAACATGTTTTCTAACAAGCAAAGTGCTCATTTGCAAAAGTCAATATTTGCTTTCATACTTGAGCTTATAGATTCACTTAATTAGCATAGCATAAAATAATCAATTTGGTGTGTAATGATAAAAAATTGCATTATAAAAGAAAAAAATGCAAGAAACATAAGCACTTTGATCCGGCTAATCTGGTAATAATATACCCACAGCCTTTCTGTGGTTTTAGCCATCTGCTAGATATCACGTCAAGGCTTAGTTTCAACCCACATCTATGCCAAGATATATTTGACAAACAAAGCAACAAGCCACCAATCTTCTTTTTTTTATTTTAAAAGTAAATGTTGCATGAAAAAATGTTAAATGCAGCTCACACACAGCTTGCACTGCCTTCACAGAGAGACAAATCAGTCAAGAGGACACATATTAAATCTTTATAGGTAATAACAGGAAGTGAAAGCATGCAGATGAATAAAGGAGTGGCCTAAATGAGAGGAATTATACAAGAGACAAAACAATCAGTCACTTACAGACAGTATACAAAATGGCATCATACCTAAGGCTAAATCTATGGTATGTAAACAATGTTTATATCACTGCCAAACAAATTATTTTGATCTTCAAGAGTGACTCCATCACCTTTTTCATTTATTTATTTATTTATTTATTGCCACATCATTAGCCCTGTAATAAAGATCGCCTTGAAAAAAAGTGCCAACAAGGCAGGGCAGGTGAGGAGATGTGCAATACAGATGTGCCTGTCTGAAAATATTATGTTAAGCTGAGATCATTGCAACTTATTTAGTTCTGCTGTTAAAAAAAACTGCAAAAATGTAATGGATTGAAGTACAAATGCTCAAAATCTGTTATTTATACTCTACGTGAGTTAATGTTAATATTGTGTTTCTAATGCATATAAATAGGGTATATTATAGTATATATTTGTGTGTGTGTATTTAGGTAAATGTATGCATATATGTGCTTATGTATCTGTGTGTATTTATGTGCGTATAATATCTAGGCGTATACATGATGTGCAAATAGGGTATGCCATGTTACTTCTTTCTTTTATTTATTTAATTTTTTGTGATTTGTTATTCTATTTTATTTGCTCAAAATAAATCAGTCATTCTAACAATTGTGTGTATGCAGATTCAGGTGTTTTATGTTACATTTCTCCTCAAGATTAATTTTAGCCTTTAAAAATGCACCCAACAAACAGTTTAATATCCCATGATTTTTTTCCCCCTAAAAACAATCCTATGAGTTGTTGTTGTAAATTCTTAACTTTCAGAGAAAGAAAGGATCTGACCTTCACTGTACACGACTCCTGTGTTTTTGTTGAAAATGAAAAAAAGTCTGAGAACTAAATTAAGAAAGTCTGTTAAACTCAGCTTGGATGTGGTCATAAATCATCTACAATATTTCTTTGAACAGGAAAATCCAATATGAGATGTTGAAATCCATTTTAATAAAAACCAGCAAACCGTAAAATCGTGAAAGCTTTGACTTTTTCTTCATTTTATAATACCCCATGCTAAGTTCTGTATTCTGTTTGTGAGGCATGAAGTATTTAAAGCAAACCTAGCAAGAACAACAGCATTAGTTTTCTACTTTTCCAATAAGGTATTTAATGATGCACTGATGAAATAACACTATAAATGAGTGTGGGTTTTTTTAATAGTAAGAAAAAAATCTAAAAGTCATTATGGTTTTTTTGTGAGCAATCATCCTCTAGAAATAAGAAAGCTGACAGGAAAACTTGCTTTTAAAATGAACTAAATAACCTGATGTAGGAAGTTAAAGACCTTCCAAATTCACTTTGTCACATAACTAATCTTTTTTTACCATACAGTTTTAGACATCTTAAATTCTGCTGCAGTGATGACATTAAATGTCACTGAACTTGTCAATGTGACACCATTTTTGCAGTCGCAACCTGAGATCTGCTGCATACACTGACTTGATATGGATGAATGGATATTTGAACTGACAATGTCAGACAATGGTCCACAGTTACATAAAAACATATTTTAGCTGCCAAACTTGAAGTTAATTTGTTTCTTAAGTTAGTGAGACATTAGTTATGGACATAACCACAATAGAGTTATTGTAGAAGCAGCAGCAATGTGGGGAAGGTATGAGCAAATCAATGTGTCACCTGCCAACAAACAGTGGAAAGGTGTGTGTGTGTGTGTGTGTGTGTGT
>JBAMIG010000013.1:12217125-12234100 GCA_037177335.1 Kiunga ballochi | reverse complement strand
TATATATATATGTTGTTAAAGCGCTTTCTGTTGCTGTTCTTTGTAAATAAAGTTTGGTTTGAATTTATTTTATTTAATTTAACCTGCCCACAAAAGTTTTTTTTTACTGATTTGCTCTCAACAATTTAGATTTATGCAACCAAAGTAGCAGAATGCCATGTTTTCATGGTATTTGTCGACATTAATAAAAATCACACAAACACTTTTGGCTCTATTTACAGTATATGCCTGATTAAATAGCTATTAAAGGTCTATTCTCTTTGTCTTTGTCTCCATTCACTCACTCTCCCATCACACTTTCTCTGCCCTTCTCGTTTATGTGTGCAGTAAGAAAACCGACCGACCTTCATCTCGCCTGATACGATCCAGATACAGATAAAGGGATCATAGCAGCACATCAAACTAACGTCTTCACCCCTCATTGTCTGCAGAACAGCCACTGAATAAAATTGCAGCTGCTGTGAAATGGCTGTGACATAACTTGATCCACGCAGTGACGGCACACACCACCACTTGCTCCCGGCAATATATCAGTGCCAGGAAACAGTGGATGTGGAGACACGCTGATTGAATCAGGGGCCACAGGGGCCCTGGGGAGAGTTCATCTATACCGAAACAGCAGCAAGCACACAAGGATCCCTGTAACTGTATCTGCTGTAACAATGTTTAAGACTTAGAGGTCATTCATTCAACTTTTTCTGAAGAGCACAAAGAAAAGAATGCAAAGTCTCTTTTTTGTTTGTTTTTACAAAGCAGACGGTAATAAAACTCGTGTTGCTTGCAATCACCACCTACCTTAACTTTGCGAACTATGAAGAATGCTTGTGTTTCTTTGATAGACATAAAACTGAGTTATGAAGAAGAAAATCCAATTTATTTTCTGTGATCGTAAACAATTACCATCACCCTATGCTCTGGTCTTTATGTCTTTATGAGTGTCAGACTGTTATACATTTTACTGTACTATAACATCTTATCATCCTCTGGGGATAAATGACCAATAACTTTGACAAATGACAGTTAAATTGCCTTTAAGAGAGTAGTTATAGAAATCAGATTTAACTGGTTATGTTATGGAGTTCAGCTATTGTAATGCATTAATATCTAATAAAGAAGGGATTGTGAGGATGACAAAGATTTAGATGTTTTTAGAGTAATGAGATTGTGTAAACCTTGGCTTTGTCATTAACAGTGAAAATACAATGAAATATTTTCAGTTCCATGACTAAGCTCATGAATATGTTCAGATATGATAAGATTACATGAAGGAGGTATAATAATTTTGTGTGTGTGTGTGTGTTTTGTTTTTATATGAAAAAAAATCATGCTATAGTTTAGTTTCCTAGGTGGTTTAAAAGCTAATGTAGCTGTAGGGATCTTATGTCTTCTGATTATTTTAGTTTCCGATCGTGTTACAAAAAGTGTACTAAATTTCAGAGCGGTTTGTTTGAAGGTATTTTTCTTCATATGGACAGTTTGGCTTTAATGTGACTGAGGAGAGAAAAAAGATGAGAATTAGGTTAAATAAAAAAGCTTTTACTCATCGATCGCTTGTTTTATCTTCGAAAAGTTATAAAAGGTTAACTGTTTTTGTAATTGTATGCTTTTCTTGACAGTTACTTTAAAAAATGAAAGATGCAACTAAATGGTGCATAGCAACTTTTTTGCTAATGCAGGAATTACGTTATGCTCAGTGAATATGCTGTGTAAATCAGTAGCTTAACAGTAAAAATTATGTCAGTGATGCTTGAGGAAATGTAATTCTTGTGGCATTTATTTGTCACAAGAAAACATGACTGTTGGAAGTTCTTCCACTCCTGTGGTTTTGCTTTTTTGTTAGAAGTAATATGTTGTTGTATTAAATCATGTTTCCATAATTTTCTTTGCTAAATTCTTGAGAGATGCTGTAAGGCCAAACAGCTTTATTTTACAGGCAAACTTGACACCTCATAACGTGTTCACCCCTCTGAAAATATGATAGTTGTTAAACTGTTCCCTGGTATGTTAATTTGTTCATTAAACTGTCTTTGTCTGAGAAGAAATAATAAAGCTAACTGATTTAAAATAAGTATTCTCATTTGCGATATTGCAGCTGATAGTGATTGTACATCAGTCATGCTTCTGCAACTGTGTCTTTTGGCTGCGAACAAGGACAAGAGACTTAATTTATATAATTTTCCCTACAAGTGTTCAAGCTCAACCCTCCTGAAAATAAAGGAGGTCCCATCTCCTGCAGTGCAGTGACCCCAAGCCTCTCTGGAGGTGTACCATAACGTAGTACTCTATGTTGCCATAGTTACCTCCTTGCTCTTCTGTGAGGTCATCAGCTCTGGTAAGCTCTTTCCTCAGAGAACGGCCATAACTAATGTCCTACAGGTCCGCGTTTGATGTAAATAGTCTCAACTGACAGCCCACTGTACAAATACCCAATTACATCTGCTTAAAAGGAAATGATTTGTTGTGTAACATCAGTGTTGCTAAGGAAACAGCAGCTGATTGCACAGCCTAGAATTGGGTATTGATCAGGCGGGGGGGGCTGGCGCCAGTGAGGGACTGGAAGGGATCCGCCACTACGATTTACAGGGGATGGGAGTGGGGGTGGACGTGCGCACTTCGCCCCAGCTCAAAGAACTGAAAACCCCTCAGGAACCAATTTACACACCGCTACAGTGCAATATCTGCAGCAGTCAATAATGGAAATCTGATGCCCCCTCTGCCATCAATATGACCGCTACTCTCCCTCTCGTTAGAGCACCTTGAAAGTTCTAGGCCAATCTATAGATACAATAGATTTCCAAAGGTGTAGGGATATTTTGACTTTGGTCTACTCTGTGTAATTACACATTTAAGTAAACTTGCAGTCTTAAATGGGAGAAAAGTTCCTATTAGAATTATTCCTTATTTAATTAATCATCTCTTCAAATTGTTCTTCCCTCTATAGTATTTCTGTTCATTCTTCCTCCCCGTTTATTAGGCAGTAGCCAATATTTATCTTATGGCCCTTGCTGACATCGACAGGATTGAAAATGCCTCGCAGCATCTTTGTTTCATGGACTGTGTGGTTTTAATTTAGTATCAACATCGATTTGGTTATATCTAGATTTCTGTATATTATATATCTCAAAAATTATTCCAATTTTATGTAATATCAGCTAAGGAAATAATAGTATATCTTAATATTTAATTTAACATAATACAGTGACTGTGGTAAGAATTAGATGTATAATTAGTTTTACTCCTGTTCAAGAAGATTTTGATAGACACTACCTGTAAGAGAGAGCAAAATGTACTTTTTTCTTTATTTGACATGAAGATACAGTATTTCTGAAATATGATATTCTTGCAGTGTGTAATAAGAAGTTTTATATGTGGCTAAACTATCTTCATATCACATTTTAAAGTAGCTTGATATCAATGCAGATGCAAAATCTGTGTGAATCTGCTTAATGGAGCCAATCATTTTCATGACAAGTAAAAACTCCATCTTCTGGCAAGGCTGTGTAATGCAATTTGCAAGTAAGGTAACACCCTCTGACATCTGAGCATGCTTAACTCAGCACAACTCTTTGTAGCTGAATTTCCACAGTAGATTTCTGTACAACAAAAGTTGGAGTTGTATCCTGTACATTACCCAGACCTCGGAGATGTCATCTACTTGTCTCATCACAGGAATTGATTATAGAATACATTTGTCATAATTTGATAGATCCATATTAAAACAAACCCTTTAAGGAAAGAAAGAAAGACACTTTAATTGAACCCAGCTATCTCTGACAGTAAATTCCTTGACCAGGATGTAATGGAAAACTGCCTGTCTGATCTTCTCAAAGCTCTTCTGCTTGCTGCTGTTGTTGAGCTGTCTGCTGCATCTGCACAGGGGTGTTATTGGAATTTAGCCATGACATGCAGGGGGGAGGGTGTACACCCTTTGATGCCACCAAACACACATATTGCAGCAAAATTATGACATTACCATCACGGAAGCAATGGCAGCTTCATAAAATATGATTTAATCCAAAGCAGATTTGATTTAATCTGACAGAAAAACTGAACCATTATATGACATGATCCACCAGTCTGTGATGATATATCTCCGATGTGAAGTGAGACGGCACTGATTAGAATTCATACCTCTGCGTGCATTCTTTGAGAGTCTCATCTCCGTGGCAGCTTGGGGAAAAAAACTCTTTGTTGTATGTGTGTTTGCATGCATCTTCATCTGAATGCCAAACCATCAATTCATTTTCTTCTGTTTGTGTTGCAATAACACACATTTATTGGCGATGCTTGATGTTTAATATGTTGTACATCTTTTCTTTTTTTTTTTTTTGTCTTTTCCCTTATAGTGGATTCAAAGTCATCTCTTTGTTGTCTCAAAATGCAATCAATGAAGGTCTTCCTACCCCATCCACTGAAAGTCAAACCCAACCTATCTGGGGCCACTCTGAGCTGTTCTGTCAAATCTAAGAATCAAGCCCATATTTCTTGGAGTCATGTTGTGCAAGTCCTCACTCTGGCTTGTGTGTGCTCTCGCACCTAATATACAAAGTATCTATTGAAATATGCATGAGACCCTTGATGTCTGCACTAAAAATACACTCAAATAGGGAATACATTGACAGCTCTGTTATTGAGCTCTCCTTGAGTTTCCACTGTCACGGCAGCCACAGATCGCTCTCAGGGCTTATGTATTATCAAAAGCACGCAACACCTCTGTCTCCCCCTTTCTCTGACACACACACAAAATCTATCACCTTTCCCACACTCAACATCGCCTCCATTTTTTCTCTATCACTCTATTTCTCTCTTTAAAAGCTTCTTGCGCTCTTTTTTTTTTTTTTTTACAGATTCTCAAACATATTTTAAAACAGAACTGAAAAACTTCTGCACTAGTTTTCGATCCAAGACTGTGTTCATCATTTGGGAATTTAAACATTACTGAGGCTATGTCAGAATTTGTTTTAAGCCAGTACAGGTGTGCCTTCCTGTAAGATTGCTTTCCAATTACTTCAACTTCACTATAATTGTTGCTTGGTTAAATTTTATGGGTTTTTGTTTTGTTTTGTTTTGTTCTTGGTTCTCAAATGTGATAGTAAATTAAACAAACAGACGTGTTAAAAAAAAGAGTGAATGTAAATATATAATATTAATAAAGACTTATTTAATGTCACAATTACTCCATGTTAGGTCAATTACAGAGAATGAAAGATGCGTTTATTAGCACAAGAATAAACCAAGTTTTTGTTTGTTCCTTTGTTTGTTTGTCTTGTTTTAAAGATAGAAGTTGGGATCTTTAAATGATCTTCAATGTTGCTGTCAAACCTTTTTTGGTTATTTGTTTTACAAATACAGTATTCTTGACGCTTTTCTTGGTATTTAGTATTTTTTGAAGCCCATTTTCAGAATTTCCATCATATGACCAAAATATTACACACGTGCCAAACTACAATAGCACTGGGAGTTACAGACATTTGCTTATATGGTGATTTCTGCCCTATGTTATAGTTCTACATTAAACGCTACTAGATTTTTACATACAGTGTTTTTCACTAATGAAAAAATGCTAGGCAGGGCAAGTTTATTTGTGTAGCACCTTTCATGTACAGGACAATTCAAAATGCTTTAGATGAAGAAAAAAAAAAGGTCACTAAAGTATAAAACCGCTGAATTGTCAGAATCAATTCTCTGATTTTTTAAAAAGAAAATGCTTTCTGAGATGTTGTGGTTGGCTGCTGTTGTTGTTCCAGATGACAAAAGATCACTTTTCAAGCTACAAAATGTAAAAAGCTTGGAAAGATCTGATAGCTTAGTAACAGTAACTAGTTACCTAACAAGTCAATCCTGATGGTACACATTGGAGTCCTGTAAAATAATCAATAATTTATATAAATCATATTGTTACAGGTGAGTATATTATGATAGTGTTTTAGTGTTTTTTAATGACACCAAAATACTATGAGACAGCCTGTTACAGTGACATTTGCAAAAGTCTGTTGGTGGTTTTTGTAAAGTTATCAACCATTCTTGATAGCAATTCCTTCCCAATGAGATCTCGAATGGATGTAAGACCATTCTTTCAGTCCCAATGTTACTCGCTTTCCTTCATATCTTTTTCTAGCCTTTGACACTGAGGATGCCATTTTAGTTGTATGATATAATGGATTGAGTTCAATCAAAATGCTAATGGAGAAAACGTAAAACTACCAGATCAAGTTGCACACTTCAACATGAATACCGGTATGATGTGAAACTTATTTTCAACAGGGTTTTGTGACCACCAGGTTGAAGCCCATTGGGCTACCATCAGAGCCTCTGACTCAATGCTCACAATAATTGGCAAAAACAATGATTAGTTGGCTGTCTAGGCTCTTTCGGCTTCTAGTTCAGAAACTATCTATTACTTAACTTTCCTGTTCACACTGTCAGAATTACATTTAGCATAAACAAAGTTTAAATAAAGTTTAAATGCTGCTCATTGCAGTTATCACATTGAGAAACCAAACACTCAATTGACAGTGGATGTTGGAAAAGCTGCCTGAAACCTGAAGGCACATAAATCTAAAGGTAAACTGTGAGTAAACATAAAGAGCACTTTAAACAACCAATATTTAAGTAATTTTAACAATAATTTGTGTAATGCAGTCAAAGCCTCTTTCGATCATTGCCATATATTATCTAGAGGGCAGAGTTTTATGCTACATTAGCTGCTGTTCTACCATAAAGAACATTGAGGGATACACATTAGCCACCAATATGCATGAGCACACACTTCTTATTACACATAATATCACATAAAAGCAGGACTGACATTAGACAACCCCTTTTGTGTTGCTGGTTCCATTAAAGCACTTCTCAACATTTTAACAATTCTGGAAACTTTTGCATCCAGTTTGCCAAAAGTTGTGTTGCTTTAGAGTTTGGACTAAGGATCCATATTGGTAGACATCAGTACCACCTACACTTCTATAATTGGGCAGATTTTAGAAAGGTGCAATGAAATACATCCCTGTATCTTTAATAAGATCCAGAGTCCAAGGCTCCAGGTTGCTGCTCCCAAGGTGCTGGTCTGAGTTAGCTAACATTTATCACATAAACATCTAACACCACTCCTGCTAAAGCAGACAAATGCCTTCCTCCTCTGGAATCCCTTCCATAGCCATCAGAATCAGGGCAACAAATCCACCTTTAATAGTTATCTATGGACTCGCTCGCATGCAATGAACACCCACATTTATTTCTCTGCTTTCTCCCGATGAGGGTAAGTGGATCAATTAGTGAAGACTACAAGTTCAGCATCTTTACACATAGTATCAATTGTTAAGTTGAGCAACAGCAAGCCCCAGGATTATCTCAGATCTGTACCTCCCCTTATTCCCATCCCTTCCTTTCTCCCTCCTTCAGACTCAAAGCTAGCCTCATTACAAATGATCCACTGATACACACAACCTTGGCACACACCTTAGCGTTAATGGCCCACAGATTGATTTTTAATTAGTAACAATTTTGAATGGTGGCCAACTCGAGTGGACTTTTATGAAAAACTAATCACCTTTTAGCTTTAAATGTTGAAAGGTAAAATTGAACGGTCTAAAGCTTAACAGAGTTCAGATATGCACTATAAATGAAAACTACCTATTTTTTATGGGCTTACATTTGTATAAATTATAGTGGGAGTATTTCTCAAAGGTAAAACTGCATTTATCACCACAAAGACCCTAGTTCATAAAGTTCTGTGCTCAGAGGACTGCTGTGCGGTAGATGAAAAGTGGGTCAGGTCAGGCATCTTTTCGGCTTTGCTGAAAATCTTGGGCCAATGAAATGTCAGTCCACATTAAACAAGCAGGTCAGATAAGCCCAAAAGTGTGTGCCCTGTGAATTCAGCTGGCTCAGGTTCATCATTAAAGTACACCCTGCTTTTATAAACTGGGCCAGAATTTATGATGGCAAAAAGAGACACAAACAGCATCTGCAACATTTTAGACCCAGATGTGCACACTGGGAGCACTGGGTGAAGCCAATGGATGGTGTTGCAGAGGAATACTCATCCTTCAATGTTCTGACGGAAATGAATTATCTCAGGATAAGTACTATTTCATGATCCAGGGTTTTATATAGTTTTATTACGATTGCATCTGTATAAAAAATTGGGATAATCAATGACAGTCTGAGCATATATTTTTGTTGCTCTGTGGTCTATGTATTCATATGTTTGTGTATATATTTTTAATTACATTGGTGGATTTTATGTGTTTGTTATAGAATGTGCTTCATTCTGATCATTCCCTATTCAAAAATTTTATATTGAACTTATATTTTTTCCTAATTAAAAATGTAAGAATGAGTCGGTGTACAAAATATAGTACATATATATATATATATATATATATGTTTTCAAGATATGTAATAAAAAGGTAATAATAGGTAACAAAACTAAATTCTTATAAAAATCGAAGGTTGAATGCATGAATTAAAATGGGGTAGATGTTCAAGTGGAATGTTCAATAAAAGTTTCTACATAGAAATAAGTTTCTGCATGTGCAGCACATCACATCCTACAACACTGGGTTAACAGTGAAAACTGTTTAAAACTTTTCAAATATAAAAAAAGCATGATAGGTATAAAATGCAATATTCAATTGTACAAAGAATACCACTGTGTGACACTATAGCACTGCAGCATCTCATGCTAGAATAAAACATCTGAAAATGAACATCAAACTATTAGTAGCTGAGCTGAATCCATTCTACAACCTGGCTGAATTAGTGGAGACAGACGTGGACCGAATTTACTGCTGAATTCCACAGGAGCAAGTTTTTATCTGATGTAAAAAAAAAATGTTTTTATTTGTTGTTTTTTTTTTTTAAAAAAACCTGCCTTTTAAGGTTAATAGCACTTTGACTTTGCTCTATGATGTTCTTCTTAGGTCATTTTGTCTTATAAGAAATGTGAAGAGGCCAGCATGGTGTGTGCTGCTCATACTGAAAACAATCACTGATGTTATTTTGTTATCTATCAAGACAATTTCACTCTTTAAAGTTCTATTAATCTTCCTAAAGTGTATAAAATCATTTTCAAAAACAACTCTAAAAAGAGTATTCATAGTAATTAGCAGATTTGCTTTCTTTTTTACTTTTTTTTTGCAAAAGATTACAACAGAAACCAACCTTTATAGAAGCAAACAGCGGTCATGCTCACATGCTTTTTACTCTGCTTCCCTGTGATACCGGGATAATTATTGAGTTTTCATGGAATAAAAGACTGTTTTTTCATGATAACAGGATAATTTATCTTGTTATTTGGAAGATGACTGAGGAAACGGTTGTAGAGTAGGCTGAAGCTATTCTTAGCCTATCTGAAGCAACACAGAGAAACAAATAATGTGTTAGACTCACCAACTCTTTGTAATAATTTAGAGACACAAATCAATCTAAGATTCATGCGTTTGGACAAGTAGGTAGCTCTGAAAGAACGTGCACACACGGGGTGATCAGCAGACATAACACAATGTTGTTATGAGGAATTTTAAAACTAATAAATGATACACATTAATATATCGCAGTGTTTGGAGTGTACCAGTAGCATTGCTGGTTTCAAGTCTGCAGGAATTAAGGACCTGCATGCTTTTGGATGCTTTGGTGCTGAAGTAGCTCTGAAGGACAGTCAGTGTTCCAGGAGGAGGATGGGAAATGGTCTTTAATGTGAATTATGGCTGAGCCATTATCTTCTTCTCTAATAACACCTTGACACTAGCTTGGCTTGGCATTACTAAGACATCCTAAAAACATTTGCCTGGAATGCCTCGGTACAGTCAAGGACTACGGTCATGTGAACCAACCCTGCAGTTACGGCGTCAAGTGAGCCATTATTCACCAGCTTATACACTAGTGAATAAAATTCAGTTACACAAACACTAAGTATTACGCTGCTGCATAAGTAGACGACTCCAAATGGACAAAGAGGTCTATTTTAGAACATTTCTAAATACTCTCATGATAAATTACTCATCACTGTCAAGGGCTAAATATTTTACTGTACAGTTTTTTTAGAAAATGTAAGCCAAAATATTCTCGTGCTATTAATCATCACAGTCCTGTAAAGGCCAAAAATCCATATTTAGATGCATTTTACAGCAAGACCTTGATAGGTAACACAGAAGTTTATTTGGATTCTGCTTTAGGGTGCTCTCAAGTATTTCCACTGTGTCTGCCTTTGTGGCCTTTACAGTATTGTGATGTTGAATGATATGCAAGAATATTTTGGCCTCCACTCTTTTTTTGTTTGTTTGTTTGTTTTTTACAAAATGTGCATCCAAACATGTTTGGTTTTACTGCACTGGGAAGTTTACATAAGCTTAATGGTTGGCCATTGTGTTCATAGCACAATTGCTTTAAGGTGTCATTTACCCATGGAGTTAATGTGGCTTAAGTAAGAAATTAGAATTTTGTTAAATAAAACAATTTATGTATATTACTTCATTAAATTTTAGCTATTGAAAACATCAATATTATCAATAAGTTTAATTTCGGTAATAGGTCTATTTATTTCTTCATGTGCAAAGTCATTAATTAATGCTCATTACATAAAAAATATTTACATAATATTCTGGATTTCTTCTAAAATAAAAGAAATGTATGTTCTTTGGCGCTTCCTACATGAGCTGCGCTGTAATTTCTGGTTTCTTCCACAACTGAATTTGAGTTGCGAGTGTAGGCTGGAGAATGACTGTAACTGCAAGTGTTGACTTGCATGCAGTCAGTCAAGCCATTCAGGTGTATTGCTGACAGATCAATAAACCTGATTTTATTTCTATCTGGTCTGACAAAGGCAGAAATTGCAATGTGAATTACTATTACGTTTTAACAATCACTCGTTCACAAAGTTACACATAGGCAACTGTAGCGTCTCCACCCAGCTGTCACGGATCAGTTTTTATCAATGAAATCAGGTAAAACACAATAATACTGAGCCCGTCTTAATCATCTCAATATCTTGAGAAAACTAAACTTGTTTTCATGAGAAAACATGATAAATTTTCCCGGTGTCACTGGAAAATGGTTCTGTTATCTCAAGATAACAAGAAAATGAACATGTTTTTTCAGGATAACAGTAAAAATGTATAAATAATAGTCGACCACAGCCGCTATTGGCTTCCATACTATACCATTGTAAAATGGAGACTGATGTTAAAATCACCTCACTACATCTTTGAGACAGAAAGGCTGGTCTTTTGTGATGGCTCTTTGATGCTTCACATGCAATTACAAGAATAATTTGAGCAAATCCATGCTTTGAGTGAAAGAATTTCAGTGTGTAGAAAGTAACTGATCTGAGGTTTGTGGACATGTGCATGTGTCATGCACATGCACATGTGTAACTCATTGAAAAGCCTGAAACTCATGGATGCCTACGTATAGTATTTTTCATTCATGCAATCTGCCTTCTAAAATTTTGTCAATAAGATTGAAGGACAGGTAGTCAATAAATGATATAGTTTTACACAACAAAGGCCAAAGCGTTTTATGCAAATGACCCGTAAAGAGCAATGGTTATTTCTTAATACATACATACACCCATACTGTATATATTGTTGGGGTTTTCTTGGGGTAAGTCTCAATAACTCACAGAGTAATCCAGTTTTGTTCCCTTTGCAAGTGGAGATTTTGTTTGTTTCTTTACTGTGCTGTAATTAACTACAGCAGTTGAATCTGCAGATATTTATGTTTTGTTTTAATCACAGTTTAATGTTATTGGGTTCAGTAAGAAAGAGGTATGTTTTAAACTGAAAGAAAAGACCTTTTCAAATTTTTCCAAGTTTCTTACCTAATGTATCATTCTCATACAGTACACTCTGTTTGTGTTTTATTTGCCTGTTTGTCTTTACCTTGCTGAGGATTTGTTTGAAATTTCCTGGGTGTTCCGGGTAATCACATTTGCTTTGGTTCTAACACACACACACACATACACGCACTAACATATCTGACCTAACAATCCACTCAACAGTAATTTATTGGCGTGATCCATCATTATCATGTTTTATTATGGCCACCATTGGAGATATAATTCACAAGTAGGCTCACGCCTTAGAGATGACAGTGAGGGAGAGGGATGTCCTTTACTTTCGTCCTCTACCAAGAGCCTTCAGTAGTCTCTGAGGCCCTCTATGCAAGAGAACCAATCCTTAAATAAGCAGGGAAGCTAGGGATCTAGGGAAAAGAAGTCTGACCTGTTAGCCCACTACACTGTGGGCCAGCAGGACTCCCATTAAGTGCCAAAGAAAGAGAGAGAGAAAGACAGACACCATAGCTGTGTTGGTGCCATGTCACATGACCACCTTTGTATTCGATGGCCATAACTCACTGCTAGTACACAGGAATTGATCCCAGGCTGGACACTCCCAGGAGGAGCTGTGGCACTCAGCAGAGTTTGATCCCTCAGATTAATGCAATAGGGATTCCAGGCCTTTGTCTACAGCCAAACACTTAACATCCCACGAATTTGTATCCAGCAAAGGTTGAGTCCCATGTTTATTTGGGTAATGAATTGCTGTAATTAATGCACCTATTGATTCCTCCTCAGTGTCTCCTACAAAGGCCAGTCCGATTTCTAATTTAAAGGGAGTGGGAGTGTTAGCAAGAGGATGAGAAGAGGGGAGGAGAACCCAGTATAGGCAAAACAATTGCACTATGTGCTTGTGGAATGAGAGTGTAATTGTTCAATGAATCACATTTGAATGCATTCAGGTAAATCCTTTAAATCATGGGTTTTGTCTGTGCACGTGCTGCTGTATCGTCTTGGTTTCACTCTCATGTTGTAATAAAAATGTAAATCCTTGGAGGGCACCTGAAAACCGATGAGGACGTTTGTCAAATAATGTCTCAGAGCTCTAGTGTCACACTAATAACCACAATGCAATTTCCCCACACAAACAGTCAGGAGCACATTAGCATATAATCCCCTGGAATTATGACCATACTAATCTCCATCATTGTGTCCTCTCGGAGGATTTCAAGGTATTCCTGCACAAAACCTGTTACCATGTGAAAAGGAATCTTCTGAGCACTTCAAGGACAGGAAGTTTTCCAGTTTGAGGATGCAATTTCAGTGATTGTCTTGTCACAAAATATAACATTCATTGTAGTCCAGCTTGTCTGACTGTGCTGCATGTGTCTTTTCTTTGGTTTGAAAGCTTTCCGTAGCACCTTTAAATACTCGTCATGTCCTTCCCCTTGCTGTGAAGCTGTGTGGCTGTGCCCTGTGTAAACACCTGGTCACCATTGCTGTGAAACGTCTGACCACAGAACAATGAACAGCCAGCTGGTCCATCTATTATTGTTTGTTGAGGTTCACCTCAAGAATTGCACATCCCCCCTGTGAGTAATTACATGAAAATGAGCCTTTGACCTTTGATGTACATTGGAAAAAACTTTAAGGGTAATATTGTCAATGCACGTATATCGATCAAAACTGTAATTGCAGCTAAATAGCTCAACAATCGAAAGGTGAGTAGTTTTACTTCTTGAAAAATGCCAACTGCAAAACAATAAACTAAAACACAGAAAACAGACATGATTAATAATCACTATCACTAAAATTAACCCTGCTTCACCATTTGGTGCAAAATAAATTATTTTATTATTCAAGAGTAACACTGGTTATGTGATTACTAACATATTAGGAGACTTTCTCGTTCAACTCATTAATAATGTGCTTTCACTAAATCACAGCCAGTAGTTCAGTCTATTGCTTGATTTTCACCATTCTAACAACAAAGATGATGAATAATGATTCATTCTAAGATCCTAGATTTTCTAAGCGCCTGTGGCATGCCTTATTAAAGACAAAATAGGTAGAAGACTAATTAAGCTGACCAAATAGAAATGACGGCATGTCCAACTGCCAGAGCCAAGTAAGAGCTTGAAAAATGGCTGCTCTGCTATTTCAATTAATCAGTTGCATTTTGCCTAATTTTGTTTGACGTTGGCAGAGGAAACGTCCTCTGGGAGTATCTGTCCTTTGACCACCAATGCTTTAGCAATTCTTCCTTCAGTGAAATCTATGATTGAAATAATCCAAGTGTGTATTTCAGAATGTGTGTACATTCATTCAAAAGAGTATTTGTGTGTGAGCCGCTTCATATTTTACTTTGCATACAGTAACAAGCATGGAGTTTGATTGTAAAGCCCACACAACTGAGACTAGAACCTGATTAACCTTAGAGCGACTCCTGAAGCATGTGACCATGGCTGCTTCCTCTCCTCTCCAACCCCTAACCCAGGACAGAGATGTTGAACCTAACCTCTGCAACAGTGATAAATTAACAAAAGAACAATTCAATGCCCCGGTAATTACAAAACACTTTGAACGAGACAGCATTTTTCAGCTCTGCCACACAGGTTTGTCAGTATTGGTGGCTTTCACCTGGACTGGGCTCTTTGCTCTCCCTAACTTTGTTTTCTCTGACGCAGATTAGATCTGCCACCCCATTACAGATTCATTTTCCTAATTTTTCATGTCTGCGCTGTGCCCCATCTGCACAGGGCTGATAATTGTGGGGACCAGCCCTGGTGATTAACATCAGCAGAATTAATTACGCCCGCCATTAAGGCTCCAGGTTGCACACAATGATCAAGAGAAATTAACTTTCTCCCAGGCCCCTAAATCATCTCACCTTCAAGTGGAGTGATGGCAAAGAGACAGGCCCAGAGTCCTGGACCCCGCTCAGCACCTTCTTAACCAAACATGAGGTGCGCATCCTGCCTCCCACCAAGGAGATTATAGCTGTAGCTGATAGGTACCAATTACAACACCTTATGTGGTGGGATGAACGAGAGGTGTCCAGGGTCTGGTGACTAATGGATCTGGGTTGGAGCCACATTGCAGATGTAGACCAGGGAGCTGCCTGTTTCTTTGGCCCTGAGGTACCCAACAGATGCTGAGAACCTCAATTCATGGGCCAACTAAACAGGTACAAGATTTTTATATGTACTTCGCCTGTAAAGTATTGATAAAAATAATTATTATGTGTTTCTTGTCAAAAAGGTCCAATTAGAGGACTGTTAAATGAGAGCAGTTTTGTAATTTTGCTGAAGTACATGCAGCATGAGAGCTTCCAAAAGAGTGATGTGTTTGTAAGCTAATGGAACAGACCCGATGGCCCCGCTGCAGGGAGTGCAGTGGTAATGTCAGGTGGAGATAAGCAAATTGTGTCTGTATCATATTGATTTGTCAAGGTTAAGCAGCGTGAGCAAGAGGAGGGGTATAAGGTGAAAAAAGTTAATCCTCCTCATAGTCTTTCTTTGACTGCTGAGAAAGATGCTAAGAGATGAGGGAGGACTGGGATGTTAACAGAACAGGAAGAGACAGAGGTGCTCAACTCTCACAGAACCCTGTTGAGATAGCTATCATATATAGCAGACAAAATACACACATTTGTTTAGGGAGGCTTTGGCTCTCTGCTCTCGTTTACACTGATTTGATTTAGCTCCACGGGATCTAATTAAGCTCAGACCCAAAGCTCTTTGGAGTTTCAGCTGTCATATTGTGAATGTCAAGTTTTGAAAAATGAGCCATCAAACCTGTGAATGTGTGTTTTTATAAACAGAGATCACAGTTTTAGAATGATAACTGCTGTCAATTGATGTGTGGCTATAAAAACTGACAGTTATCATGTATGAGGATCATATCCATTTTAATGACTATGAACACGATGCAGGCTAGTAAAAATAACAGACAATCCACTAACAATAATAACCCTGCCTAGAAAACTTGCACAAAAAGTGAAAAATGCTAAGAATAAAAAATATTGCCTGCACAGCTTGAGGTTCATCCCATGGTGATTGTCACAGTGCTTCCTTTTCCCCCTAATTAGCTGTAGCGGCTTTGCTTGAATTCGGTGTATAATCCTCTGGATGAAGTGCAGTCAGCATCTTTGCTTCTCCTAAAAGCACGAGAGGTGCAGTATCATCAACTCCATCTTCTCTCCAACACCGCCTCTGGATGATTTAATAAGGTTAAAAGACTAGTCAGCAATTACCCCCTGCTCAGTGGAGGGAAAACTCTGAAACACAATTGCATTACAGCTGTAGATAAATGCCAAACACCACATCCACGAAATAAATGGGCTATCTCTGATTTTACTATCCAAGGAAGAAGGAGATTTGTAGTTAGAAATGCTATGATGGGTCACAATTTCCAACAAGTTATCTGACTTTTAATTCCCAGAGCACGTTTGTATCTATCTCAGAACCTTGTAAGGCTCAGAGTGAGACAGTCCAGAAAAGTATCACAGAGTGACATTTATTGCCTGTGCTATGGGGAAACAGGTAAGCAGAGCACACCATCTACAAAGTAGTCCCCTTTGACACCAGCACTCTACAAATCAGAGCTGAAGGGCAGGCCAGAATGGGAGCACTGACACAGAGGTTCTTTAGAGTTCCAGCATAGTCCAGGAATTTGGCAATGAAGGCAGCTGGGGTAAAGCAACCAGACATCTGGGATTTGTCTGGCACCATGTTCAATTTTATTAACCTCAACATACGACAACTCGAAGGTAGAGACGGGTCCAGTCGCTGCCTGTCCCACTAAACTTTTACCACACCTGCTTCCCAATGATAAAAAGTTCTAAATTGGGTTACCCTCTCCACCACAAGAGGCTTGAGAGCTGCACGTGGGAGGTATCAGCTCCAGTGAAATTAGTCCTCCATGTTGCACTTATTAGATAATACTTCCTGTATTAGTAGGGCAGCAGTTATAGGAGGCAGATTTACAACTCTCTGTGGCAGGCAGTTCACTTTAACATAGGCCGTGCTCATTAAACGGAGGATGTCATCTCTCCACACCACTGTAGCATGTTACATGTCACACACATCCTCCATAGGCCAGCCTTTGTCCACCTCCATCCACAACATCCTTTAAATCTGTCATTGCCACCTGGACAAGGGACATTTCACCACAACACCCTGATGCAGCTTTGTA
>JBAMIG010000013.1:12193004-12205928 GCA_037177335.1 Kiunga ballochi | reverse complement strand
GATTTTAAAATAATGTTGCGATCACTGTGTGTAACTGCAGGTGGCTACGGCTCTGGTGGTGGTGGTGGTGGTGGTGGGGGATATGGCTCACGGCGATATTAGTCCCTTCGTGTTTTGGTAAGTTGCATTCAGTTTCCCAGCACCCTCGTAGCACAGTACAGAGTGAGCCCATGAAAGTGCAGATTAACTATTTGTTCTATCCTGTATCCATTCAACAGGCTTCAGTTCTTAGCAGGAGAGGCGAGGAGGTGAGCAAAGGAGTTGTCAGGAAAGCTGCAGGTTACTTTGAGGCAGTCATCTGAAAGCGTTAGAGGAACACGAGTCAGACATTACTGCAGCTAAATCGAAGGAGTTAATGGAAGAAGGACTGTATGAACAAGACAAGTGCAGATGAAGCCCTTCCCTAATTGTGATAGATGTTTCCCTACTGGGGAAGTTTTCCTTTTTTTGCGTCTGAAGTGTGTGTATTGTGCCAATGGTATCAGGGGTAAAGAGTAAATTGTTGTTTTTTTTTTAGTTTGTTTTTGTTTTTTATTTCAAGTCAGTTATGAATATTTTTCTTTTTTATTATGGGTTAGTTTTCTGCTGGCCGACTTATTCTCTGTCCTTTTAACTTGGTTGTTGTCATATAGCATAGTTAGATCAGGCCCATAGATGTGCTAGAAATTTACGTTTCTCCTTTTTGAAGGTAATATTATTTCATAAATGCAAGTGTCAAGTGTATTTTGATTTTGTATGTAAAGCACAGTGTGTAAATCCTTTATAGTACCAGTGTCAACTAATATAAAAAAAATCTGGATTAGATTTAAAGCGCACTGCTTCATTTCCCTGCAACCCAAATTTTAGATTGTTCAAACATTTTGCGATCACTAAAAAGACTGAATAAAATTGTGTAGTAAAGTGATACAAGGTTCAGTGCATTGGTTCAGAAAAGGATTAAATAAGTTACCAAATGATCTGTTTCCTGCTCATTGTGATGTCAGTGTAGCACATCAGTGTGTTTAGAGCTGTCTTGTAGCAATATGAATATATCTGTGGGTGAATGTAGTGTGTATGTGTGCATATAGTGTTGTGTTCTCTTACATAATAATGAAAGGGTCAATGGGTAGTCCTAGGGAGGGACCCCCATACACTTTATACCAGTGTTGAGAAGGTAGGATTATGAAAGACACAAGCACCTGCAGTTGAGCCCTCAGCATCGCTAGTGTGGAAGATGTTCAGATGACTGTCAGACAGGACGTCTTCAGCTCCAGCACAGTGGACCAGTCAGCATTTTGAGAGAGAAGGGAGAAGGCAGCATCGAGCACAACGCCCATGGAGGAAGGAAGCTTGCAGTGTCGTGCCTGGTAGTGAGCATCTCTTTTTCCAAGGCTAGCTAAAGTCTCCAGCAGCTGGTGCTAGCGAAGAAAGGCTAGGTCCGGGACACACTGGAGATCCTGTTGAGTGGGATACAGCAATTACTAGATGTCAGACATAAACAAGAAAAGGGAGCGAGTATTTCTCAAAAGCAAACTTGAGAAGAAGCAGGTAAGAGTAACCACTTTGCTTGATTTACAGATGTGGAAATGGGAATTCTCTTCTTGCTGAAAATCTATACAGACCTGATAACATGGAAGGTTCTCGATGGGTAAGACTTTTTAAAAATATTATCCAAGGCTGCATATTATGATTTAACAGTGTATACTGAGACTACACAGGGTTTCAAAACTTTCCAGGTTAAGGCAGAAATGATCACATCTTACCTTTATTTTTTTTAAAACTTGTCTACACTTTATCCACTTTAAGAAGCCATTAAACTAAATTTTCCTGTTTAGTGTGCTTATTAGCTAGTTAATTTAAGTTAAGCTGATAGCAATTGAACACTTAACTTATGACAAGAAGTCAGAGAGACAAAAACATTTATTTATTTCTAAATTTAGGTAGTCACATTTAATATTGATCATCGTTTTCAAATGTATGGTGCCATCTATAAATTTAGTATTGTTTTTGTAATTAAAAATAACAATTTCTTATCTGAATAGGTATTAAATATCTAAAAAAAATACAGAAATGACCAAATTCACTATAAACAGTTTTTGTAAAATCCACTGTAACTCAAAATATTAGTGTCCAAAGTGAGTTCATACACTGAAGTCAATGCTTTGTTTAGGATTTATTTATTTATTTATTTATTTTGTTTGTTTTTTCTTCCAAAAATGTATCTATTTTCATTCAGCACTTTCACAGATCATCATCAAAGTTTAAAAAGAAAACAAGCTGATATAAGCCACAACTACACAAAATAGCGTAACTAAAAGCTTGTTGAGACCAAATATCTTTAACTGCTACTTAAAACGTCCCAAGTCTAAACTATGTTAAGGTCAAGGTAAAGTATTTCAGTCTGGATTGTACAACTTTGAAAGATCAGGACCCACGAGTCCTGAGGCGATTGCGAGGAAATGTTTATGTATTCTAATCTGATGACTGCAACAAGGTGTGTGACTGAAGCAGGTCAGTCGAATAAAGATGATCCAGACCATAAAGGCTTCTCACGATTTTAAATTGGTAATCAGTGAAGTGACTTTGCAGAAGTTGTATGAGCTCTTCTGTTTGAGCAAACTGACCGTCCCACAGCAGAGTTCAGGACCACCTGAGTAAGTGTTACCTTTTTTTAGTAAGACAGGTAAACATTATCTAACTTTAATAGATGCTTGCAATATCCTCTCTCACTGAAGATGCTTTCTCTGAAAATTAAGGGTTAACAATCTGGGATTTTGGGTCGATATCAGATTGTATTATATACAATATTATATATTATTATATGCAATTATATAGCACAACTCATTTGACCGATAACGAATAGCGACACCAATATTTAACCCCATAAATCACCTTGCTTGTTCTTCCAGTTTCATTGAGCATACTCGGCCACTTTTACCAGTTGGCCAAAGCAGATATTTTTAAAACAAAACTGGTCATTGTATAAAATATGAATATTTCAGCTTATGTGCAACAAGGTAAACTGTCTCATGACACATTTTTGTACTAAAAACAGGCTTAAATAAGCTCTCCCAGAACCTTATAATTTTATTGATTATATAGTTTGATCGCTATCAGCCAATATGAATATCATGTCAATAATATAATCTATTTCTACCAAACAAGTTAGTGATACGCACCTGTTTTATAAAAGTCCAAATAATTTGACAAACCTAATTAAGGATTTAAATTAACTTAATCCTTTTTTTAGTAATGTGTATACTGTAAAGCAAGCACAAAAGCAGTGTGTGCATTCTTAATTGCTTCTAACACGTATTTTATTATGTTTTAACTGAAGACTTTCGTGTTAAACAACATTTCACAGAGGTTAGGTCAGTAGGCAATAGTTTTCATGCCTCAGTGTCTCTGCTTTTAGCTGCAGGACAACTTCTGTGCATGGTTGTGGGCCAAAAATGCTTCATGATCCACTTCATTTTGGTTCAAAGAACTATGAACTCTTGGTTTTCATGCATATTTTGTGAACGTCATGTGTGTGACATGTGTTTTTAAATCCTGAAATAAAGTTATTGTCCATACAATGCTTGGTCTGTTTTTTTTTCTTATGTATATACATCCTAATCAGTTTCTGAGAAATCTGCTATGCAAAAAAAGATAATGTATCATGTAGTATAACTGCTATCGGGGAACTTTACTGATTTATATAACATAATCTTAGTGTTGTTACCCTTTCCACTAGTTTGCCAGCAGCAGAAATTGGGCTTGGTGATCAAAGGTAGCGTCTGTGTGTGAAAGTGAGTGTGGAGGCGGTTTTAGAGACGTGGGGCTTTAAGCTTTGATTATGTTAGTCCAGTCCACCATTGTGAAGTTGGCATGTATGGTTCGTATTGAGCATATTCTGCCTTAGCTAAACAATTGTGTTCTTTGTTACGTGATGTAATAAATGTGGTGGGTGTGATTTTTTTTTTTTTTTTTTTTTTTTTTTTTTTCCCGGGGTTTTCAGAGCGCAAAGATTTTGTTTCCTACACAAAAAAGCTTGCTGGAACAAAAGCGGAGCAGCTTATGAAAGCCATTAAAACTAGTCACCCTTTTCTTTCTATACAAGTCGCTTTTTATTCACTGTGTTCCAATGCCTTTGGATAAATTACTCATGTTGTGCTGCATTATGTAACTTTTCTTCAGACTACAGATCCATCTGGCATCAATCGTTTGGGTCACAATAAAACGTGTTTCTCAGAGGAGGCCATGAGCTTAGTTACATGAACAGTTTATTGAAAAAGCACAGAAGACAAAAATAAAAACAGGCAGCAAATCAAGGGAAGTTATAAAAGAAGCAATGATTGTTTTAATCATTAGCATACAGAACTATACAATATATACATATACAGTAATATTCTTATCAATCTCAAAAGCATATGTTTATATGTACAAAGTATTGGTTAAAGAATCTGTGAGGGTATCTGAGTACAAAAAAAAATATATCAAAAATATCACAACATTAAGGAGGAGTAAGCCAAAACTATACAATAGTTCTGCCTGGCTGCTAAAGCTTAAAGCTGAGTGACTACAAAGTTATTGCATAGTATCCTATGATGTAGTACCACATTACAGAAATGAGTGGCTGGCTTCGCTCTTAAAAGTCTTTTTGATGCGAGGAACAAGAAAGATGCTGCCTTCGGTTGATTGCTGGAGGGAGTATTCTGATGGGGAGTACGAGTTCCCCTCCTCGTCTCTCAACATGCCGAAGACCTCCAGGTACAAGCTGTTGAGGTGCCGCTTCATTTCCTTCAGGTCCATCTCATTTTTGCTCTTCTCGCTCAGTTGGCGCTCCTTTTCTTCTTTCAGCGAGTCCAGCTCATCCTCCAGACCCATTATGTTCTCCATCTTGCGTTTGCGGCAGTTCTGAGCGGCTACCTTGTTCTTCCCGCGGCGCCGTATGTCCCGGACCAGGGCCAGCTGTGCCTCACTCAGTTGATGCTTGGACATCATCTCGTTGAAGTCATCAACGGGCAGATTGATAATCATACTAACTGTGAAAGGGATTTTGAGGGCCTTGGCCCTCTGCTCGTCTCTAGAGAGACGTATGTCAGAGCGTTTCTTTGGTTTGTCTTTGGTGAAGGGAGTCCCGTCGTGTCCACTCTCTTCTGCTGGGTCCACCTTATGCTGTTTAGGCTTCTTTTCCAGCTGCTGAGCCTCCCCGGTTGGTGCAGAGATCGGCACAACCAGCTCAAGACCATCGGGTTGGAAGTTTAACGAAAACATCTCGGAGTAGTCCGATTCTGCGCTCCCAGGGTTGGTGTCCATCTCTTCTATATCTGAATCACTGTTACTACCTCCATACATGGATTTGCCAGGTGAACTAGCATTTGGACTTGCATTAGTTGAGATTCCTGAATCGGATTCTGGAAGTTCTGCCATCAGACTTGATTTCTCTCTTTCAAACGCATCTCCAGGTGACAGACTGTACAGGTCCATGGGGGTAAAGGGGGCGTTGTTTGCAGTGTCAGACGTGCTTTCATTTCTTTCCAGGCCATGTTGACCGCTGCTTTCTTCCAGGACGGAGTTGGAATAAAACATGTCACAGAAAGCTTCTGCATTGTAGTTTTCATTGATCTGAGGGGTCTCTACCTTCATCTGGATGAGATCATTAGCTGGAATCATACTGGAAACTGATCCATCAAATGTATTCATATACTCTGCAGGGTCATTGTTTACATTGTTTGTTTTCATATCTGTGACGTTGGGATAAAAAGTTGCACTTTGGATTAGTGGATGGTTTGGGTCGTTTGGATTCTGAGCTTCATGACTGTTTGGAAGGGGGTAGGCTGTGGTCTCCAGTGTGTCTTCCATTTGCATGTTCAGACATTGCTATAAGAAAAAAAACACAAGTGATTCATTAAAAGATACGTTATAGTTTGAGAATCAATTTTTTGGTTTGTGTGAAATAGAGAGAATGTTAGTAATAATGGGTGTTGTTGATTTCTTTCATCTATCGATGTGGAGGGAATTGCACCAGAGTGATCCTAAACCAACTGATTTCCTAAATGTGATTAATGGCTTATTGAAAATGTGGCAGAATATTAAGAGAAATGATGACCGTCAACATCCAAATCTAAAATAAATGTGCTGAAACAAAGAAGTACATCGTGTACTTTTTAACTGAACCATAGAGCTGTTTCCATCTCACTGATGATTGCTGATAAGAGCTGGTTGTACTAGATTCCCAGTGACTTTAAGACCAAGAGAACATCTAGTTAGTTAACTTTCCCAGCTTCGTGGCATTAAAACCAAATCTTTGCCGCGGCAGACATCTTAAAAGCACAAACAAAATGTCACTACTTTAAATTTGACCTTATGAGTCTTATCAGCAGCCTGTCATATCTGTTTTTTATCATCAGGATTGTGATCCGGTCTTGTCAGTGACAGGTCAAAGCAACGCATGTTAAACCGCTCCACCCATAATCTAATTCAAATATGAGGTGCAGCTACTGTAAAGGTAATCTGCACAAACCTTTCTACCTTTAAGCAAAGGTTTTAAAAGCTACTACGCCCTCTCTACACAAGATGTCTTCCAGTTCTACAAAGTAGGCACTAACAGTATAAATAGCCATTCACCCATCATGCTTTAATTTGCTCAACAAAGGAAGTTAAATGAGCTGTGCACACCGGTCTCATATGAACTAAAACCCCACTGCCACAGTGCAAACAAAAAGTATTTATCCCCTATTGCTAGGCTCCTGCTATAGATGAATTCTTTGGGTATTTGAGCCACAGTCTGACTACCAGTCATGCATTATACCTGCAGCTCAGGGAAGGACAAAAGCTCCATCAAGGTTTGCTCCAACTCTGGAGAAAGTTTCTGTGACATTGACAGCTGATCTGAAGAGGCAGAGGCTGGAGACAGGGCTGGCTGTTCGGGGGTCATCATGATGTTGATACTGGTGGGTACAGAAACAGCAGACGTGTCCAAGCAAACGGATGTATTCTGTGTGACAAAACACATATCAGAGATCCTGCTTTGAGCTTTTTATTTGTGGTTCATTTATAAATCGAGATGTAAAATCTCACCTCAGGTTCTTCTACATGAAACGCCTCTGCCAGTAGCTGCAAGCATTCATCCAATGACATGCCATTAGCAGTCTCCTCTGTGAAGTTGACATTCTGCAACAAAGTTTAAAATCTAGCATTAGCATTAGTTGTCATAAAGCTCCCTTTTAAAAAACAATCTGATTGTGCAGTTCCGGCGTTCAGGTCTCTGTAGAGCACAGATGCAAAACTACAGACCCACCTGTGTGTTTGTAATTATATTAACCAAGGTGGTTACCTAGCCACAACACAACCAGAGCCTATCAGATGAAGTGGGAGTGTTCCACATCTGACATGAATAATGATGGCCTGTGCCTGTACCTGAGTAACCTCTCGAGGTGTGACGACCAACAAGGGGTTGCTGGGTGGCGGTCGTGGGATATACTCCCCCGTCTCCTCGTCCAGCTGTAGCTGTGCCAACAGCGCCTTCTCCTGCTCGCGCAGTAAGTGGAGCCTTTTCTCCTCCTCCAGCTCCCGCTGCTTCTGCAACTCGTGCTCTTTCTGACGATGGTTGTAGTCAAACACCTCGCGTCTGGCACCCAGATCGATGTCCTGCTTCCACAGTATGTCAATCAGATCCATGTCCTGAAAAAGACAACCGCAAAATGCTTTTAAGAGTTGTGAGAATATAATCGGTACTGGACCGAGTATGGCTATTGCACCTGCCACACCCTATCCCTGTGCATCTCCTCGCTAACAACACTGGTGCTGATGTCAAGGGAGAGAAGCAGAATGAATAATAAATGCACTTCTCCATTTCCCTTGTTGACACCACGCACCAGCAGCATTTGATACATTTACACGTCTGACTATACTGAGGTGTTAACTCATTACATCCAAACACATCCTGCCACGCAGGTTAGACGTTCGCCAGCAATCGTTTCCAACTTAATGCAAAAACTACTGAATTGATTTCTGAATTGGTCTTGGTGCAACTTAGATTCATTCTGGAGTAATCCGGATCATCATCAGCAGAGTTCTAGATGCTACGACCCAGAACAGAAATAAATAGAGGGTCTTTGTTATTTTCATCGCGCAAGAGAACAAACACCACAATATATCCGAGACACTGGATGAGTGTATGAAATAAGACTATAACAGAGTGGAAATAAGCTGCTTCTAAATGTTTTTCTTTTTTTTTTTTGCATATAAAATACATTGAAGATCAGATAAAATTAAGAAATGAATGCAGTAGATCTGTTGTGGGCCTTGACCCTCTGCTCGTCTGTAGATCTGTTTACTTTCTTTGTTGTGTCCTCATGGACAGACCCATACTTATCACTGGTGTCAACCAAAATTCACACAATAAAACTGTCCTACACTTATGTGTAGGCTGCTTTTAACACTGAAAATGTTGAAAATGTTTTCATACTGGGTCTTGTAGATTCCCCTCTCACTGACTGAATGTTATTTGCCTTTTTAAAACAACACCGTGAAGATCATTTATGCTGTACTCTTCTTGGGGTTTTCAGCAGGATTTATTTACAGAAGGAAACAGTTTCACAAAGCCAGAGGATGTTGCATAAACAAAAGATACTGGTTCGCATAAAACCCACTGAGCATGTGACTTATTTGTTCCTCAGATTTGGTTATAAACATAACTTATAAGCCAGGCTTCATAATGTGCAGCCAGACCAAACGTGGGGAACCCAAAAAGGAACCAAAGCAAAACAGAATGCAAAACAATGTACAATAAAGAGGATGTGAAACAATCAGTTGTACTTTTTTTTGTGATAGTTAAAATGTTCCAGACATGAAGCTTCATAAACCTCTCAAAACAGCGAGCACACCAAGCATTTATTTACCTGTAGATATATTTATGGACATTGTTCAAACGGTCTCTGTGGCATTGCAAAATAAAAACCGACTAACCTTTTTTGCTTCAGTGTTGCATCAGAGGCCTTACCACTAAAGGATTACGTATTACAGAAGCGGCCAGCTATAACTCACATTCCCTGAGCTGAAAGGTGAGCACGCTACCACAAATGATGGCCTCCACTGGAATGAGGAAGCCCCTAAAAGGTCTACGTGGGATTACTGAAGATAAAGTTGTAGCCACTGATGTTTTCCAAACTTAAAATAAAAAAAAAATCACTGTTTTGTTCGTTGGTCACACCTTTAAAGTTAGTCAGACAAGTCTTACAAGCCTCTAAAAAAAAACATGCCTTTTGAAAGGAGTTGCAACAGGAAAGTACTGTTTCTGAAGGGTTTTTAAATAATGGCATCGCTCAATTCAATCTAAAAGTTTTTAAGGCAATACAATATATATTCTATGTATAAGTGTTTAAAAGTTTTACTTTTTGTTGTATTTCTTGTTTTGTAGATGCTTTTGAAAGTAAAATAGGTCACGAGAATGGCACGAGAACAAGGAAACTACCGGTTATTCAGGAACTACTTAGATTTCCCAGATATGTCTATTTTACCAATATGGCCATACTTGCAAGCACACTGTCTCTTCACAAGAACAGCAATTATGGGGTTTTTGTTTGTTTGTTGAATAAAATAATTTTTCAAAACAAACCTGTTTGAGTTACTCTACCAACCAAAAAAAACGTGTTTGTAATGAAGGATTTCATTTTACTTGTAAACTAAAAGCAATGGCCACAAATGAGATCCAGGTCTGGTGGTTTATTACACTTTCTTTCATCACCCCCTCATCAGAAATAATGAAACGCAGCAGTACGTGTTCCAAACCAGCCCTCAAAGCTCAGGCACCCCTCCACTGCCACTGACGCTTTCTCATAACAACTCGTGAAACACAGCAGAATTATAGTGATTTAATATGAGGATAAATCTGCGTTACGGTGAGTGTATCTGCGTAAACATGTCCAGACATGCCTGCGTTCATACGCTTCTGACACGTGACAAAATATACAGAATTACAAACCCATTTAAATATATATACACACATTAAAGATTATGCTTAAACCGTCATGGTGGTTAGAATAAGTTTTTCTCTATCAGATATGGGATCACATGCTTGTATAAGGCTGGAGGAAGAGGAGGAGGTGCGCTGATCTGAGAAAAGGTTCGAGAGTCCAGGTTTTTTATTTGCCAAACCTCAACTCACTCAGGATGCAAAAGAGATGTATTTTTTAAGTGTTTAGTTGAAATTTTAGGACAATGTCGTCTACAAAACGAACATTTTTTTAAATCAATTTAATTTCATGTTGTTGTAAAAACGTCATAAGCCAATGACTTGCAGAAACCTCAATGTTTATGATAAACAGCACCTGATGTTAACACGAGCTTGTATTTCTATATTACAAAGCATAGACTTCGTTATAATTTGTTTGTTATAATATGTAAGTTATTTCATTTGTTATAAAGAAAAGTAGCAGAAGTCCGTCTGTCACTGATAGCTGTGAGAGGAAGTGTCAATGCTTGTTTATTTCGTCATGGGATCACTTAACAAAAACATATTTACCTGTTGACTGGAACGTAACACCTCCATTTCCATCATCATGGAGAGCTTCCTCCTGTTAAAAATAAATAAACGCCTTGTTACTTGTATTGTTAGCTTAAAAAAATTATTAAGATGGCGAGTGGTCCGAAGTCAATACACTCCGTCACAGTAGCAGCTGAGTTTCGGGAAATATTGCTTCCACCAGAGCTTGTGAGCATTACGGAAATGCTGGTCCGCCCACTGAGCGGCGGCGCCGGGATCGTCCCACACACAGCGGCCTATAAGCTTGGAGAAGAGGGCTCTGCGCGCATGCGTAGGAACAAGCTGGGGCACTTTACTAGCCACTATGCTAGCCATCAAGTACACTTATTATGCAACATATTTACTTTTATTTTAACATGATAATACACCTTAAAAGACATTTGCAATTTTCTGTCTTGTAAAACATGCAACTTCGATCACCTCTAAATAAGTGTATTTAAAAAAAAAACTGAAGTGAAACATGTTTAATCAATTATTCAACTCAGTTATCGTATAAGTTTTGTTTGGTGCATAGCGCTCCCTGCTGGCGAGAAGGGAACACAGCGCAGGAGGCGCTGGGTCTCACCTGGTGAACCCCAGACACTAGACGCAGTGTAAATCATCTGTGATCTGTCTCAGTCTAGTGAAAAAATATATTTTACAAAGATCATATGAAATCTATACGGATAATTTAAACTGATCTTAGCCAGAATTGAGTATCAGACTGTAAAATATTTTTAAACATTAACCTGTGTCACATTTGTCTTTTTACCTAAATTGCACAATTCTGACTGGAATGATTAAAGGTTATCATAGTGTGTTCTTTCCATTTTTATTGTGTAATTGTCAAATGTAAAAAAATCATAATAATAAAACAATATTAATAATGAAACAAAGTATTTGCAACATTACATATTCTTTATTTATTTTATTGTTAATATTGCAAATGAGATATTGTACTACTTTGATTAAAAATATGAGTTCATCTTGAACTTGATGGCAACACAGAAAAATGGGGACTGGACCAGTATCTCCAAGGCTACAGGATCATCTCTACTTTTAATAATTTCAGAGCTGAGAAGACAAATTGCTAGACGTTCAGGAGACAAATAATGTTGCAAAGTAGGATTCAATTGATTGAATAGTCTGTCTGTATCTCATGATACATGAATTGTTTTAAAATTTTGAAAAAACTAGATTCTTGTCATGCTGAAATATGTAAGATCTTCCATGAAAAAGATGCTATCTGGTTGGGTGTGTGTGTTGCTGTTAAACCAGTTGGCTATACACCTTGAAGCATTGACTTTGTCTTCCTAGATGAGCAAGGAGTCAGTTCCATGACACTAATGCCACCACAACAGATGCAGGTTCTTGAACACAGCATTGATAACATACTGATAATAAGTTGGATTCTTCCTCCACTTCTGCAACATTTTAACAGTTAGGTTAGGTGAGAATAGTTTTCCTCTTTGTCTCAGTCCATTTTAAATGACCTTTGGCCCAGAGATATATGGCTGCCTCCTTGCATGACACACTTTACATGACACACTTGCATTAGTGGATAGAACAAAAAACAGCCTTCACAAAAAAAAATTTCTGGAAGTGTCCTTTAGTCCATTCAGTATGCAAAGTAGAATCATGTTTGTTTTAGTGCTGGGATACCTAAGGGCCCAAACTTCAAAGTGGTCCCGTATTGATTAACAGAAAGAGGAGTATCCAGATTCTCAGAATCTATCTTAATATCTTGTACTGTCAATAATGGGAGAACCTTTTTTTTTTTTGCACTTTCCCACATAGTAGCATTATTCAGAAATGTTGTTCATTGCAGATAGCCTAACCCCTGCTGATTTGGTCACAAGATATTTCCAAGTTTCTCTTTTTATACCCAATTGTATTTCTGACCAGTTGCCATTTAAAGTATAGGCTAGTTGCAGCATCTTCCAGTTTACCAACTTTTTGTAATGAATTGCTGCTGCTGAAGTGAAGACAAGCTAAGCTCCCACAGGTATCTCATATGTTTACATAAGCTACTGATGAATGACAGGTCTTGGTGCAGTATAATCTCATGGGTCTAAGATCACAGGTGTTCATCTTAAATGAATCTTTACAATGTATACCTAAAAATCCCTGTAGATTACGTGAACCGTTTATAAATATTCTGCAATGTAAATTGAGAAATATGCTAATTCATTCAAGTCTGTCAGATCATTGTTTAGAAGCTGCTTTTGCACTTTAGATGAAAAGGCAACACTGGAATTATTTTTTTAAGTAATTAAGAACTGTATGTTTCACCTGTTCTGACATGTTTAGGTTTTGTGTTGCAGATCTAAAAATACTTTATGTAATGCACTGCATATAATGGAATGTTAAATAGACTTGTACTTTATGTATAGGGCCTTTCCAATTATGTTGATCATTTAACGCTCTTTGCATGA
>JBAMIG010000013.1:12170606-12192904 GCA_037177335.1 Kiunga ballochi | reverse complement strand
CACACACACACATAGGCAACATCAGAGGGCAACTTGAGGTTCAGTGTCTTGCCCAATGACACTTCAGCATTAGGTCCAGGAAGCCTGGAATCAATCTCACAACCTTCTGTTAGAACAAATACTGCTTTTCTAAGTCGTGGACAAATTAAAGCAGAAAATTCAGGACATAAAAATTATTTTCGGTGAATTTTTTACCTGTAAGAAACAAAAAAAGTAAGAAACTATTTTTGAGTTTAGTGTGTGTTTTGTTTGTTTGTTGTTTTCTTTTTCAAATGAATTATTTCTACAGCAGGTAACTTTTTTTTATTAGGAAGCTTGATTTCTGTTTGTGTTATTCTTACTTGCAGAAGTAAGTCACTATATG
Organism: Kiunga ballochi; assembly: GCA_037177335.1. NCBI lineage: Eukaryota > Metazoa > Chordata > Actinopteri > Atheriniformes > Pseudomugilidae > Kiunga > Kiunga ballochi. The sequence continues at coordinate 12,192,540 of JBAMIG010000013.1, read as the reverse complement.
GTTAAAAGCATTTGTTAAAGGACTTTATAATAGAATAAACTAGAATATACTAGAATATACTAGAATATACTAGAATAGAATAGAATAGAATAGAATAGAATAGAATAGCATAGAATAGAATAGAATAGAATAGAATAGGTTACTGGTGCATTACTGTTAAGAATATGTTATGTATTTACATAATATACCACTCATTTAAACTGGCATGTTTCAGTATTTCCAGGTTTTGTTAAAACAGTGATATTCCACCGTAATTAGAGTTTTAAGAGGTAAATCTAAGTATTAAAGCACTGCAAACTTGCTTAATTTTTCCATTCCACAGACATGGATACCCTGGACAGGTCAGAAGTCCATCACAGGATCATAATTTATCCTAATTTAACTCATAGTACAGTATATGTTTATTTGTATGGTATCCATTTTTTTTACATACTCTGGTTTATAAAGAAGATATCCAAATAAAGAATAATTCTATATGATACAGTGACTTAGTGTGTGTCTCTCAGCTAATTCTACTTCCTGTTATTACTGTAAACAGAAAACACAAAAACTCTATTTTCAAATCCACTGCATGCCACGTTTAATGCTTAGAAAAGTTCAAACATAGGACTATTTTCAGTGGCTGTATGCAGTAAAATTGTAAATATCTTATGAAAATGGATTAATCTGAATTATATTTCTTACATTCTAAGAGTATCTTGATGATTCATTTGTAGGTGTTAGTGTCGCTTTTGTTTGTTTTAACGTGAATTAACTTATCTTGCCACTCCAAAACATGTTTTCTCCGTCTTTCCAATTCCATAGTCAACAATGCAGCGTTAATATCACTCTAAAAGCTTAATGACTACAGGAGATGCTCCGATGACAGGCATTTTTTAGAACCACTCATTTTGGTCTAATTTTGTATATTGAATTAATCAGAATCTGATAATAAATCTTCAACTTGTATTTTTTTTAAACTAGATTTCATTCTTTCCAAAGAAAGATTTTTTTTCTACTTTGACAAGGAAACACAAACAATTAAATTGAACCTTTATACTTTAAATGGCCTCGCCATTTATCACATGATATGTGAGAAGGATGTTAGAAAGCAAAGATCCTGCAGTTAACTGTTAAACTAGTCTGAATTATCCGCCTAAGAAGTCATATCGAGACGTAGTTAAGTAGTTTTTTAAATATGTCCAGGTGATGTGACAGACTTAGTCCTGACTGTAGCACCTATCTGTAAAGAACTTCACACTGAAGTGCAGCTCACTGTGCCACAACGTGAAATAACACTAAAAAGCCCATTTTTCTTCTGTGCGCGCTCATGAACCCGCGTTCACGTTTGGCAGCTCCACGTCGACATTCTTCCAGCTGCATATAGTGTATTGCTCAGCACTGGGGGAGGAAAAGGTAAAAGCGGCTGTAGTCACCTTACGAGCGCTGCAAGTCCACAGACGGACATCAACCGCAATGAAAACAGGCATTTGCATGTGATTCTTTAGCCATTGGCTGTAATGTCCATATCGCTTTGTGCTTTTTTTTTTTTCTTTTTTCTCTCTCTTCTTTTGAAGATCCAGACTCTTTGCCCCTCGTGTTGGCTTGCAGCTGGTCCCTTGCGCCTACCTTTCTCAGGTACAGTATGACTTGCAGAACTTACCTTTTCTTTATCATATTTCTTATTTAGAAAACCATTGTCAAGATGTTGGCCGAGAAACGTTTCTATTTTGTATTAAGCCAATGTTTTGGCATGGCTAAAGTTGCTGTCAGTTTATTGCTGATAAAGTATCAAATCTTAGCTATTTTCAAACTAATATAACTTAATACTCTGGAGCAAAGCTGGCTTTTTGTGTGTGTGTATATAATGTCACGTCGTTCTGCATCGTTGAGCGAATTGTTCATTCTCTGGCCTGTTTGTTAAAGATCAACAGGTTAAATAGGCAATTCTTTGATTAAGAAATTTAATAATCCTCATAAAGATATCACTGGAACTGTAAACTTTAAACGTGTCAGTCAAAGAAGAGATTGGCTAGCATGTAAACTTCTGCAGCCAACCAGATGGTCAAGCTTGAAGAGGTAAGTAAATGCCTTTCAAGATCATTTGGGGGAGGGGGGAGGGGGGTTACTACTTTAAGATCCAGTAATTCACATAACCAAATAATATTAGGCCAATCACTTATTTCTTTAGAGCATGGTTAAGAAGTCCACCAGGTCTGGTTTGCATGTGTGGCTCTGGGGACCCACCGCACTGCAACAGTTTCTGTTGGATCAGCCAAGCATCTGCATCTTGTATTTAGTTTTCCAATAAAACCAACTATTCTGTCTGTCTTGGTTATTGAGGACTGAATTTTATACAGTTAACATGGCTGTCTTGTTTTGCCCTTCTTTTTGTACCTGGCTGCAGGCTGAAGGAGCACCTAATCGTGAGGAGGATAAGGTTCCACACAAGAACAAACCTGTGAGGTGGCACTCTGGCTTTCCAAATAAAGTTCTGTGATACACTTAGACTCTATTTGCCTGCAGTCAGTGCATTACAGAACTTTGTTTTGGGAGTTAATACTTTAACTGAGGAATAAAGCTTCAAACATTTGGATTGCTCATTTTCTGTCAAGATGAAACAATTCTGTTCACAAATGTTTTGTTTTTTAAATAAAGTTTGTCAGTAAATAAAGTTTGTCAGATGTCTGACTATTTTTTTTATTGATTTTTTTTTTTAATTGTACCATGGTTCACTGTTGTTCCACAATGGAGTTCCTCACCATATAGGCCCACAACTTTGTGTTTAAAATGTGAGGACTGTGTACCATATGGAAGCACAGTCATGCTGGTCTAGTGACTGACTGGAGGTGAGGTAGAAAGGTAAACAGCATTGGCTCACTGTTTCCAGATACCCCATTCTGTTTTTACTACAAAATCTTACATCTTACACCTGTTTTTACAACTGCCATAGTGCTACGATAATTGTAATCTCAAATTCTTTAGGTTTGATAAACTTTGTTACCATTGGCCTGCATTACTACTTGTTAACTATTGGTAGACTTTGCATGCTTAGCAAGTTTTTCTTATAAACTTGAAAAACTGTTGGATAATCCTCACGCGAAGAATGCATTCATTGTGTATCAAAGGCTGTAAAAAGTCAAGAGCATATGCAATCGATGCTTTATTGAAAAGCATGCTGGGAAACAGATAAAATGATGCATTCAAGTGCCAATAGATTTTCCATGTAAAGGAAGTGTGTCTGTTGTGCAACTATGTGCAATACTTTTCCAGATTAAAGCGCTCGGGGGGGCAGAGATTAACTGTAACACTTTAATTATGTATTCCATAATTACAGGCAGAAGTACATTTCTGTTATATTTTTCTTGATTTAAAACCATGCACACAATTTCATCCTCTTTAACTTGTTTAATAGAAGCCAGTTTGTGAAGGCAAAGCCTACTTTATTTTTTACAGAACAGTTTTGCTTCCGTGACATGATTGTATAGTTTCTGTTGATTCCATGTGGCTGTATATCTCTTATTTCCTGTGTTTCTGTATGGGTTTGACACTGAAGTGGAAGGTTCAAGTTCTCGCATGCATTTAGGTCTGTGCTCAGCAGACCAGTCTAATTGTACCTCTTATCGATAAGAATACAAAGAAAACCAGCAGATGTGTTTTTTTTTTTGCGGGGTTATTTTTAAACCATTGGTTGATTAGCCATCTAGTTTTTTTTTTTTTTTTATGTTTCAATGTCCAAATTCAGAGTGTTTGTACTGCTCACCATCAAATCATACAAAGTTAATTAATTTTTTTGTCAATATAAACAAACTTAGGATTTCACTTCTACATTGGCTATATTAGTTAAACAATGGCAAATAAATATTTAACATACAATAAAATACATTTGCCATGTGGAATGACTGTATTTATACTGACGTGTCACCACTGCTAGAGGAATGACAACAGAAAATCTCGCACTTATTAAATGCATCAATTTACTGTCATTTCTAAGCTTTGAGTCTTATATTTCCTACAGCCAGTGAAGGTAGCGCACTTTCGCCGTGTTCACCTCTGACCCTCGCTCATGGATCCGTTCCATCCCATCACAAACACGGAAGCAGCATGGCGTCGAACAGCAGCGGCAGCTCCGACAGTCACCGAATTGCACAGCATAGACTGAGAATAATTGCTGGACATTTACAGAGATCATTGGACGGTAACACAGCCATTGTTCCGGTGGAGTGCAAAGCGCAAGGAAGTAAACCAGGCGTCTCCAGCGAGGAGAAGACTGTGCCCAGAAGGAGGTACAAGGATGTGATGGAGCCGTTGACTACAATTTATCTTCTGTTGCTTTAACTAGTTATTTAAGCTATCAGTCAGGTGTTTCCACCCACGGAAAAATACCTATGACCGACATGTAACCCACTGACTGCTAATTTTTTTCAACTAAACTTAAAATAGAGGTTATCAGCGTAGTTAAAACGGATGTTAGTTAGCTTGTTAGCTAACATTGTTGGACTACAGGGTAGCCATTCATTTGCAACTGAGTGGGTGCGGCTAAGAGTTTAGTTTACCGACTTCCTCAAAGTTAGCTTTTCGTTGGCTATTATTTGATATAGTTTCATATTTAATTCGATATTTATGTTTTCTCTAAAGCTGTTGGAAAAGCGCAATAACACCAGTTGTCATGCCTACAGTTCTTGTGTTTAGTAAACCAACAAAAGCGGTGGGATTTTACTTGCAGTTTACAAATGTTGACAATCGTTTCACCAAAAGTAAGCATTTTTATTAGATACGTTTCTGGGTGGAGTCCTAAACTTGAATTTTTTTTTTTATAGTAAACACATTCATTTACATAAAAATGACGCAGAATTCTGTACCGACTCTTAAAACAGTCCGTACCGAACAACAATGAAACTTCTGTCTCCTCTTCTCATCTGATTGGTCAGGACAGTTGGTGGCCTGACTTTCAACCATTGACTGTATCAACCCATTGCTATCTCAGTACCTGATAGGGAACTGCCACCATTATCTACTGACATCTAGTGTTAGCCCCAGAAAACAGCAGGGACCTTTTGTAGGTAGTTTCCATAAAATGCAGGAGATCTACCATCCTGCAACTTTTAGATGCATCCTTTTTCATAACACACTTGATAGTAAGATATTGGCACCATGGACATTGTTTTTGGTTCTATTAATATAATGGTGTAGTTTCAAACTGTGTTACAGCTATGGACAACTTAATTTAACTTTACCAGTGTGAAATGCTTGTCTGCATAACAGTTGTCAGATTAGCTCTGTCTATCCCACTGTAACAATAAAATAATAATTTCTTCCAGTATTTATATCAAGATCCACCAGATTCCCGTCATTGAGCTTGTACAATGTTGCTGATGTTCTTAGTGGTTCAATTTGTGTAGTATACTCAAGCACCTTCAAGCATAACTGTTAATTTTCATGTTGTGTAAGGTCTAAGTTCAAATAATATGCAAACCTCAGGTGCTGTAAGCATTGCTGATGTTAATGGGATAGTTCCTCTGCCAAGGCAAAGGCTGATAAAAACGTATCCGTTTAGCAGCAACTTTGTGCTAGAGCTACCAAGCCACAATTAATTTAATTAAGTAGAGAGAGAGAGAGCTCTGGCAAAAGAGAAGATCATTAAATTTAGGTCCAGCTCAAGAAAAAAATAATGAATTAGGGTATTGTACCTATCAGGCGGTATGCTTGCTAAGTGCCCTTCTAATCATTTAAATCTTCATTTAAATGAAAAGCAACCTTTAATGTATACTCTACTCTTGGCAACTAGTTTATTAGGTTCACATTGCCACTGCTCAGTGTTTATATGGCAAAAACTATAATTCTTTAAGCTTTAATGGCTTTTCTGCCTTTGAATTGTTTTGCAATGTGTGTGCGAATATGCAAATGCTGCAAGATTCAGTAACATTATTCTCAGCTTTTGTTTAACTTTTAGGGTTAAAGAAGCAGAATGAAGTACATCAGATCCTATCTATGGTTTTAGAGAATGCTGTGTAACATAAGAGTGTAGAAATAAATGGGGAAAGGCAATTCAGTGGTGAATTATCACATTATTTAGGATTTATTTTTCCGCATACAAAGAATAGATATTAAATCTGTTTCTTTCTCTTATTGTGAATTTGACATTACTGAGCTCTACTCATTCAAATTCCTATCTGCTCTATCTCGGTATCTCATGCAAAGTTGATTTATATGTCTAAATATTTATTCACCCATTTGCCTCATCTGCACAACACCCGTCATCTTCAATTCTCACGACAAAACTTTCCAAAAATGAAAACGTTTGAAAAGGAAAGGGGTTAAAAGATTGCAGAAATAAACCTTTTAAAAAAAGAACTGGTCTGATGACATTTTAACAAACGTGTGTGTGTGTGTGTGAGAGAGAGAGAGAGCAGGAAAGAGCTAATCTTTGATGAAATGCATCGGGCTTTTAACTGCTGTGGTTTATACAGAATCTCACTAATGTTGTGAGTGGATTTGTTGGTAACTGGAATGAGGATGTTAGTCTTTTCTCTCTTAACCTGCCAAGCATTCCCTTCATTTATTAATGCATGTTTACTTAATAAGCTCTTCAATCATAACATCTCTCTGTTGCTTGAGGCTTCATGTCATCATTTGAGTATAACTCATTGTGTCACTCTTTGCAGTCTTTCAAAGTTTAAGGAAAACTTAAACTGTATAAATATTGAACTCCACTATTTAAGTTTCACATCTCATGGGACCTTTGAGTTATTGTTGGTCTCTCAAAATATTTTTTGCTCTTCCACAGTTCTTTAAGCAGCACATTTGCTTTATTAAGTTGTCATCAAATTATGAAAAGCTGAACTGTATTTAAACTAACTTAGATAACAAGCCACACATTTGTAATAAATGTAAAATAGGTTAGCATTATGGGAGAATGGCACAGACAGCTTTCTCTGTTGCTTGCCTCCGTGGCTTCTGCACTACTGATGCAAGATGACGTGTAAAGCATTCTGGTTTTGATAGGCAACCGAGAAATATTCCAGGTTTGCCTACCTGCAGCCTCTTGCACTGTAAATTTACCAACTCCTGAGATGAACAAAAATACAAATAAGTTGATCAAAGTTGAAGATTTAAATGATCATATGTCCAAATGTTTTAGAATATCATTATGAAGCTTAAGATTATCACACAGCCTTATGCTTTTCTACTTGTTTGTCTTGCAGGAAATTTGCTGGGGTAGTATAAATTTAGGGGGACAATGCCTGCAAAAGTAGACTTTATCAAGCCATGACACTCGGAAACATCTTTACTCTGTTTTTGCTCCCACCTCTGATGTGTAAGCTTAAGGAGTTAGAGTTGTTGTGCCAACCTGTTCCAATATTTATTTTTCCACAGGCAGGAGATTATGAAATGGAACGGCTGGGGATACAGCGATTCAAGATTCCTCTTCAATAAGAAAGGTCAAGCAGAATTTACAGGCAGAAGGTAAGCTGTAGTTTTGTGCATTATGTCCTGCTTATTTTTTACCTGTTTTAATTCAGACGTTTTAGTCATATTTACATCTTCTTCCTTTGTTTAAGGCTGTGTTAAGCTGCAGACTTTCTTCTGTTTGTGTGATTTAAAGATCCACAGGTCCCTACTTTGATCCCAGCTTTTCAAATCAGTCGCAGTCCCCTTCCTACACTTACTACAATGTAGTGCTTCTGCCACCTAGTGGTTGGCATTTAAACTGTTCATTGTCATTTGAGAAGGTCACTGGTTGTGATTTTAAGCCTCTGTTGGTCATTAACAGACATGAATTTCTGCTCTGCTCATAATTACATCATTGTAGGGTTGCTGAAAACATTTAATCTACAAAATGTTAAAGGAGTAAAGATTGAGTTTGACAGACAGGAGTCTAGAAACAAAGCAGGATATCCTGTGTCTTTTTTCATCAAACAGGAACAAATGGCTTGCCTCACATTTTGTTAATGCTTTTTGGATATTAGCAAAGTCTTGTTCTTGTTTCTTGCAGTTAAAAAAGACGGCTTTTGTTTTTCCCCAGTGAGATAGTCTACACGGAGAGGCAGTTCAGAATGCACGAGGATGTACTTTAAGTAATTAGCTAAACAGGATGTTGTATAGCAAATTGTTTCCTCCTGTCCACTACCACAAACTAACACAAACTCCTGTTCTTCAAGCAAAATTTTACCTGCATTTTATACAACAAACAAAGCCGTGTTGAAAAGATGGTGTTCTCCTTGATGCTCACTGTGACAAAGGGTTTAATTTTTATTATCATAATACTGTGTTTCATGGTGTCTTAGATAAAGGCGCACCACAGTTCCCTGATGAGCTGGCCAAGTCTGTGCAGAAGCTCAATTATGTGAGGGATGGTGAAGACAATCACAGCAGCAGTAACGTCACTGCTGCTCTGTTTAATAATCTCACTGGACTTTATTCTTATTTAAAACACATCTAGTTTTCCAAATGAAACAATCCAGTTAGGCTTTCAAATATTTTCATTCTTACTTCTCTGACAGCTGAAGACACCAACTTTGTGATAATTTTTTTTTTTTATCTGTCCACCTTCACCCCATCCAGGTATCGACTAAGTGGTATGATCATTCCTGCTCTCAAAGATTGGTTTGAAGGCACGTTTGGTGCCAGTCTGCTGCATAAAAGTCCCCCAGTCGTGAGTGACATTTCTAGTTTTTATTGTGATTTCAGTAAAACGGAGCATTCAATACTAGGTCACAGCATGTAACCTCCATGCATCCTTTTTTTTTTTGTTTGTTTTCTTTGACTCAGCCCATTCTGAATAGCAGTGCTGTACAGACTCCAATGCTAAATGAGGCCTTTTTGGAAGAGCTGAAATCCGCAGGTATTCCTTTCTCTCATGACGCAGAAGACCGGGTGTTTCGTGCTCACGGTAAGGCAACAAAAAGATATCTGATCATTTTTTTATTGAGGTTATCACAAGGTTTCAAATATACATTTTTTGCAGGCCACTGCTTACATGAGATCTTTGCTCTGAGAGAGGGGAAAGTTGGTCGTGTTCCAGATATGGTAGTATGGCCAAGTGAGTATGAAAGCTGTGTGGTAGCCGAACCCCCCTCCCTCCTCAAACCGGTCTGTTTTTTTCTCTTCTCGCATTCATCACTGATCCTCCTACTGGCTTAGGTGATTTAAAGGGTTAATCTCTGCAGAGGTAGGGATATTAATATGTATGAGTGCAAGCTTAATAAGAAGCGTCAGGGGGAGGATGGTTGACACCCAATACTCCACAGTCTGGTCCTGCACCGTGCACCCATGAATTATGATTCTGAGATTGGTTTTCTCTTGTTATGGGCTGGCGCTATTTTATCATGCAAATGAGTGTTGACTGATGGTTGAAACTTGATTAGCAGCCTCCCAAATGGGCAGCAAATCACACAGCAACTGTAGGCATCGTCTCATCCACACTGGCACCAAATTTGAACTTTTCCAACCGAGCAAATACACACATTTACGATATGTATAATAAACATTTTAATCTGTAATTTGCATTCCTCCGCTGTCGTTCCAATTTGAGCTCGACTTTTAAGTGTATGCTTAGATGGTTACGTTGTAATCTGTAAGCCACAGTTGAATGTTTAATTGGACTTTGAGAAAAGGAAGGGAAAATGCACTTGAATCTAAGCATTTCTCACTGCCTCCTAAAGCTCTCGAGGCCAGTCGTGCACATCCATGTGGGTGGGTGTTGCTGCCCTTCCCGCTCACTAACTTCTCCATTCTGAAAGGATGTGGGCTCAGTGATTGGTTAAGATACGTCTGTATTGATCCAGCACATCCCACCCAAGAGAACAGAGCTTCATGCAATCTGACTCCGCCTGAGGAAAGTCCCAGGCAAAATCAAAAGCTATCGAGTCTCTGCTGGTCTCCCCTTATATTGCCTCTAGCAATATAAATACTATTTTTAGTTTTATTTTTTTATATATATATATATATATATATATATAGAGAGAGAGAGAGAATGTATATATATATATAGAATGTATGTGTGTGTGTGTGTGTCAAAAATATACAAGCACTAAGAGAGAAACTATATATCACAATTAATGTGACTTATTGTGTTTTTCAGACTGTCACAACGATGTAGTGAAAATTGTGGAACTGGCATGCAAACACAATGTGTGTTTGATACCTTATGGAGGTAAGTCAAAGCTTGGATCCAGTTGACTTGCTTTCACATACACAGGATTATTATTTATACGTTTGTAGTAGTTTTGGTTGATTTAATTTGGTTTATTTCCACTAATTATCATTAATAAGATGGTGCTAACTAGTGCAGATGAGCCAGAATTTCATGTACTGGATGGTTTATCTTCTGCAACATGCAAATGATATCTACTAAGCTGCCATCTCAAGTGAATGAGATACTTTCCGCTCCGGTTTTCTTTTTGTAGCCACACCTCTGTCTTTTGTCTTGTGTCAAATATTTTTTAATGATTTAAATGGAAGAAATCAATCTTCTATAGACACACATGATAACATTTTATCAGTGAAAACCAGTTATTTGCAGAGCATTAAGTAACAGCAGAGGACTATAATAAGTCCCTTACTCTAGTATTTTTAGTTTGAAATAATCATTTTATTTACAGCTTTACTTCGTAAATATTGTATATAAGCTAAATAGCTACAATATGTTAATATAAATTTGAAAAGACCAGAAATATAAGCCAAACCACACAAATGGCTGTTTTTTTCTTGTTTTAGCTGGTATTGCTGTTTGTTAAGCCTGTTTTTAAAAACTTCTTCTTTGTAACTCCTATTCTTTTTTTTTCAATACATTATGGATTGTGTATCAGACTGTCACAGCTTACTGGGACATCTAATGGAACTGAGCCATTATTATGAGCCAAAATGCGTACTAAGAAAAAAGGCTCTTTTGTAACTGCTGTTTTTTCACGCACAGGGGGGACGAGTGTCTCCAGTGCCCTAGAGTGCCCCCAAGAGGAAACTCGATCCATTGTCTCTTTGGATACTTCACAGATGGTACGTAAACACCTTTGTCTGAACATGAGAAAATATGACAGTAATTTTGAGCCAAAGCCAGACTACATGCTTTAATAGATAAAATGGTAAGTTTTTGTTTCGGTGCTGGAAAATGTCATGTCTGCTCCCACTGAGTGTTGAAGCTGTTTTTTGTTTATGAGCATAAAATGAAATAATGAAATGAGGCTTTACTAAAATGAAAAACGGCACCACAAAATCCACAGCCTCAGAGATGAGAGTGGAGCTATTTCAGCATACTATGACATATTCTTGCCACATACTGGATGATGCAAGTTTTTCCAAGATTGTAATTGCAGTGCTGCAATACAAAAACCGATCTGGTATAAATCTTGTCAGGTAGATTGTAATGATAGTTTATGTTCTGTTCAGTTTTCCATTTGAAAACTAAGTTAATATTTGAATGAAATTAGATGGGATGATTATTTGCTAACTTCAGTGTTTAACATTAAGGGTTGACTTAGAAGTGTGTGTGTGTGTGTGTGTGAGTTTTAGCTGGGAATATTTAAAAACCTCTATTCTGTATAAAATATCTTTTATTTAACAATAAAACTAATATGATAATCAGACAGAAAGTTGTTTTAAAAGCATCACTTGTCTTTAAGTCAAGCCAACTTTATTTATAAAAGCCCTTTCTGAAAGCAACTACCGAACAAAGTGCTGAACTTAACTAAAATATTAAAACGGTAAACAATAAATCAATTAAATGTTTTTCATTGCCAACAAATGTAAAATTGTTAAATTTGCTATATGTGTTGGGACACAACTGGTCCATCAGCTGTTTATTTAAATGAAAGGTCAAGCAAGTGACCACAACTGTGATAATGTTTCATTGGCTGGAATATAAAATGTCTACCAGTACACTCCAGCCCTTTGATCCAGGCCCACAGACAGGTGATATACAAGCTGTCCAGATGCCGCCAGCCTACTAGTCATTGAGTTTGGTGCCATAGACATAAGTGGCCAGTTTTCTATGTCAGAGGTCAGAGTTGAGGTGGCTCCAATGGAAACACATGAAAGGAGCAATGTGAAAGGAACATAAAGTTTATTACCTTTTGGAGAATAATTGATGGCAGGTATAACATGACTTCCTGCAGGTAGAGGTACGCCATGTGTTCAGTGTACACATAGGAATGAATTTGGTATTGGACTGATTATCTCTGTCTTGTAGCTTCTCTGCTTATAGATGAGCTCTGTGATTGTGGTGACCAAACAATCTGCTACGATTACTGTAAACAGACTTTCTTCATAAAAAGCTGTCTGTATGCGAATTGGAGGTATTTGTAAACAGGCTTAAACATCCAATAAATGACATGATGATGATTAACATACCCATTACAGTCAACATCAAACTTGTAGTGTTACTTAAGTCACACAAACCCTTTCTATATTTATGATTTCCTCAGTCAGGTTGTACTTTGTTACAGAACCGCATTCTTTGGATTGATGAGAAAAATCTGACTGCACATGTGGAGGCTGGCATCGTCGGTCAGGATCTGGAAAGACTGGTAAGCATTGCTCCTCCATCCTTGGTAGCTCACAGAGAGATAACATTGGTGTAAACTGTGCCAGCGATCAAGCTGTGTGAGCATTCTCACGCTGGCTGTTTGTGCTCAGTCACCTTGGTACTCTTGGCTCCGTAGATCCAGCGGGGTGTAGGAAGGAGTTTAAGATAGGAGTACAATGCTGAAGGGGGAGATTAGAGAGCGAGATGGTGGTCATGAGCAGATGGCACCATCAAGCTAATTCAGAAAAATGGAGAGGGAGTGGGCGCTTGATGTAGAGGAATGTGTGAGCTGCATCTAAAGCAGACTCCACCTCTGCATTTAGACTGGGCCGAGTTGATGGAGCAGATGGGTCTGCATTATAAACTGCCTTCCAGAGGAGTGCATGATAAAACAGGGCCTGACTTACCCTTGTGCTTCTGAAGGGGGGGGGGGTTAAAATACTTTTGAGGTCTGTATTATTATTTTGATTTAAATATTTTACAAGAAGATGCAGTCATTCAGAAACGAGGCTGCATTGAAGAGAATGAATAACAACCTGTACATCCTGAAGTGTGAAGGATCTGAGCAGATTTTTTTCTGCCATAATTAATAAAAAAATTATATTGTAATGAAGTCATTGTGGTGCATAAAAGTCATTTACAATACTTTTTGCACTGGGTATTGTTGTAGAAATTCACAGAGTTCTTTAAATGTAAAATATTTATAATTATTTATACGTATCAAATTTATTTATGTCAGCTGGAAGTGTAAACTTGACTCCTGGTGAGTAAACAGCCATTATTTAACATGCCATGTCAGTGCTACACTCAGACTATTATTTGACTTGAGCAAATAAGTCACTGGTTACCACTTAAAGCTGTTTGTGTTCTTTCCCCTTGGTTTATTTTAAGCTGTTGTAAAAAATCTGCAGTGCTATAAAAGCTTAGTTTTAACATTGCAATATAGACAAAGAGGTGAAATGCACCAAAGCTGCAATTATTTCTTATTGCTTGCTTTTTCTTTTTTGCTTGTTACTAAAACATTCTTGTGGGTTTACAACATCATTGTTTTCCAAACATTTTCGGTTCATTTTTAACTATCACAAAACACACACACTGTCTTTCCTCTTATCACAGCTTAATGAGAGCGGCTACTGCACAGGACATGAGCCTGACTCCATGGAGTTCAGCTCCCTGGGAGGCTGGGTAGCAACCAGAGCATCAGGCATGAAGAAAAACATCTATGGCAACATTGAGGACCTGGTGCGTCAAACCCTCCCTTTAACTTTCCTTCTTGTTTGATCCACACAGCCAGTGTGAAGCTACTGCACACTAATTAGGTTATTAGCAAAAGGTGCTTTTTTAGGACTTTTTTTTTTTTTAACCTCACTTATTGTGGTACCAGCATCAATGCACATATATCAAGTGTGTCTATCATTTTGTTGTGTTCTGACTCAATAGGTTGTTCACGTAAAGATGGTTACTCCACGAGGTGTGATTGAAAAGAGCTGTCAGGGACCCCGCATGTCCACAGGACCAGACATTCACCATTTCATCATGGGATCAGAAGGTTTGCTCATTACTTTGTGTTATTTTTAGTACGGCACAGCATATGGGAACAAGTGTAGCTATACATGTTTGTGTGTTACTTTGAGTTTTTATGTATATCTGTATGGTCTCTGGGATAAAACTATAACATAAGGATAGTTCAGGCTGGTTGCTTCTTACACATTAACCAGCATTGGTGGAAAGCTGATCGGGTGGGGTCTTAGTAAAAAAAAAAAAACAGTAAGCATGCCTTGCACTCCATCTGCACTGCCCTGTCCTTGTGAATACCCACAGAGAATACCGCCATATGCCAGATCTCCCCCCCCCTGTACATAATGAGGGGGTTCAGAGACTCTTGGCATCACAATGTTAAACAGCTGTGGAAACAAACTTTATGTTGGCTCTACAAAGCTTGGCAATCTGCTTCAATTTGGCCTCATTGGATATAATTATACCACCAAATGCAAACCAGCATAGAGCATCACATATATTATTATGCTCATTATTTTTTTAGCTTATTGATATTTGTACTAGTAAAATCTCAGAAGCTTGCACACTATATAGCAGGTTTACAGTGAGCTGTACCATATAAGTCACTTATTGATCGTCACCTTCTATAAACTGGTCACAGTCAGGTTTTATGTTTTGGCAGGAAGTTGCTATAAATTCAGAAATATCGTTCACTCAATTTATATTAGTTTTTGAGCTGTAGTGCATAACATGGAAAGTAAATGGCTAATTACCCAATGAGAATGTATAACCATGTCAAAAAAGTTTATCTAAATGAGAAATAGTTGAGCATGAATGTTAGTTGAAAAACATATTTTTTTCTTCCAGAAATGATGGTACAGTTTTTAATTTGCTGAAGCTGCACTATAATTAGAACATAAACATTATTTAAAATCCACTCATTTATTTTACGTTTTGATTCTGCTACCAAATTATTTTGCATCCATATGACTTGTTCTGTGAAGATATTGTGGAAGGATCAGCTGACGGTGTAATGAGAGGGTATCTGCTTGCATTCACACAAATAAATGTTTGTTCACAAGCTTGTTAAAGAGTGGACATAATTACTGAATAAAAAACCATTAAGGAGTAAATTATTAAAAATGTAAACATGTTGGTATGGCTTCTGCATTTTGACTCAGCCTGATTTTTGCATAAAAATGTGATAAATTGCTTCCATAATAGCATTTCAGTAGTACCTAAGGGTCTATATGTTGCATCATAATCGCTAAAACTGTGTTTTAAAAATAAATAAATGAGACATAATTAAGCCTAAAATGAGGTTGCTGCTGTGTTGTGAATGCACAAAGCATAGGTAGGACATGGCCACACATGAGAGTACAAGCTCCTCTGGGAGGCCTAACATTGGAATGAAGAGGTCACCCCACCACATGGACTCATTAAAATTATCTACCTCCTCAACCTAAGAACCCCATCCTGCAGTCTGACATTAGGCCACATCAACAACAGCAAAGCGCCACATTAAAACCCTCAACTATGCTCTGCATGTTAAGTGGAACACATCAATTTTATTTGAAATTACTGTGAAACCTCAAGTTTCTCATTCTCTGCACAACAACAGGGTCTATCTATCTCTCTGACCTTGAAGGTACCTGAATGCAAAGTAGTTCTTCCCATTGTCTTTAACTTGTGTAAAATATGGAGTGATTAGTGATAATTCCTGTTTTTTAAACTCCTTTCAACAACACATTATATAATGTGGATTCAGAAATGTTTATTTAGAAGTTATTGATCTGTTCAGTTCCACAGTGTTATTGGCTTGAATTGAGGCACCCTGACATGACATTGCTGTGAAGTGGTGATATACAAATACAGCTGAATTTGCCAATGTTAGTTTTACAGAAATTATATTTATTATTGTAAATGATTGTCCACCACAAACTCTAAACCTGTGGATAGAATTTGTCTACATCATGTCTAAAATAGCAGTTTCTCGTATGTTGCTGCTTTTTATTGTCTCCTTTCCACGCTTGCTTGGTCACGTTCTTGATATCTAGCTCCTCCTTTGCTCCCTCCATGTCCCTTGTTCTGAATCCATGTTTGCGTGCTCGATGGCTCCTCCTACATGTTGATGAAAAGGAGGAGCCTTTGTTAGGTTAAGTTCAGTGGAGTCACATGCTTTCCACAGGGCTGCTAGTCAGCAGCGCGTAGCATGTTGTGTCACAGAAGGCTAATTAGAAACTATAACTGGCTGCTGGAGCCTCCTAATGGGCAATATGGATGTTCCTAAAAGGTACATCTTTTAAAACAGTGTGGCCAGTGATGCTACAAAGCCATCGTGCAAGGTTATGTTCTCATTAACTGATCATTAAAGGTTTTCAACATCTAATGAAATTCAAGAAATAGTGAAAATGTTAATATTAGGAGGTGTCATCATAGTTTATGTGAGGTAATATTTAGAGATTTTCATATTTTATTGATGTAAAAAGACAAAAAAAAAAAGCAACAAATTATCTCATTTGAGAGACTGGAAAGAATTCCAGCATTAGAAACAAACACATTTGTAGTCTTTCTGTCCATATGTCTTTAAACATATCTTGCAAAGGCTCATGGGAAACTGGAGGGGTCCTGGGTTTATTCAGAATATGTTTCCCTTCTGTTGCTGGGCTAATGCACAAACAGGGAAACATGCTCAGTCACGCCCAACAACTGGGACAAATATGTAATTACCAGCTCATCTGAGATACATTCAGCTGTGATGAAATGAAAATGAAGACTCATGCAAGAGAGCAGAGCATATAAGCAATAGGAACTGTTTTAAAACTGGGTTTTGCTCAGTTGTTAAAATGTCATATTATTATTATTATTGGCTTGAAAAGCAACAAATTTGTTGACTGAATCTGTGCAGTTATGAGAAACCTGAGTAATAGGGACTTATTGTTGTCATACTCATAAATTATGTCCAGACAATAACAGTTTGCTGCTTTTGAAGCTTTCTTCAATGTGCAGTTTACTGTCACTTTGTGTAACATCATGCATCTATCTCTTCTGAATTAGCACTTTGCAGATATTGGGAGCGAAGATGTTCTGGTTTTCCATGTGATTCCTCCGGCAGCAGCCACTACTGGCTAACAGTTTTTAGGGTCATAATGTCAGCCTGAGGTTTAGTTGTACCTGTATAAATGTTGCTGCTTTTAGCCTTGGTGCCTTTGATAGCCCTCTGTTTTATTTCCTCTTGCTCCTGCACTGATAAATCTTACTTGTCCCCCCAGCGTGGGCGAGAAAACCAGATCTACTATGGAATTTGAGACAAAGGTCACTGACTTGACCCTTGTGACATGTACCAGAGCTCCTAAAAAAAAAAAGAAAAAGTTCATGTAAATTGTGGGAACTGATATGCTTTCTTGTGTTGTGCTAAAATTCTGTTTGGTTTTCAACAGGAACCCTGGGTGTGGTGACAGAGGTAACAATGAAGATCCGTCCCATGCCAGAGTATCAGAAATACGGCTCTGTGGTGTTTCCTAATTTCGAACAGGGAGTGGCCTGTCTTCGAGAAGTTGCCAAACAGGTATAATGTTTGTCTCTGCTTAGATAAACGTCGCTTAATCTAACACGTTTTAGACTCTAAACTATTTCAGCTCTTGAAAATATATGTTTAGTAGCAGTATCTTCCAATGCAATGAAGTGAGGGAGTCCAGGAAACAAAACAGAGGGAAATATGAGGGTAGACTTCTGCCTTGAGAGTTTCTTGATCCCATGGAGAGTATTTTTATTCACAATGTCCTGAAAGGTCAAAGCCACCTGGTTGTTCCTAATCTTAACTCTAGCCCTTAATTATTGTTTTGTATCAGCTGGTGGGATATGGTGACCTCAGTATTTAACTTTATTGGATAAGAGCTTAAATGCACCAAAGTCTCAGTTTGAAAAGCTTTAACTTTGTAAACGAAAACAAAAAGGCAGAAACTCATCTATTTACTACTGAAACTGGTCTGTCAAACTAACAGACACTTCCTTTTCTCCCACAGAGGTGTGCTCCTGCATCTATACGGCTCATGGATAATGAACAATTTAAATTTGGTGAGGATTTTTTTTTTTTAATTTGTTTTGTATTTTTCCTCTATTTGCAATATGGTGATAAATTATTACTTATTTTACAAGCAGGATTTATTTAACCGGGTTTTACTTTTTCCAAAAGAGTCACTAGTTTGGTTGGTGCGTGCATTCATGTCAGCTATTATAGTATTAAATAATTAGATTGATTATTTTTTCTGCAGTAGAACAGAAGCACACATAACCACAGAGACAAAAGTACAATGAAAAATAACCCTGGACAAAATTAAGCAGTTGTTACATTGAAGTTTTATGATGTTGTTCCTTGAGGTGTGCTGGAATGCATCTGGTATTGCCAGAGATCTCTAAAGTTCCACATTCCCCAGGGATCTCATTATCTCCCCCATACTTCCACTTTTCACAGTGTAGGCACTTCTAAGCATTAAGTAGGGAAGATAAAGTGACCAGTAGGTTTTTTTTTCCTCTTTTTTCCTTTTCTTTTTTTTACCCCTTTTTTTTTTTTTACAAATGCCTCAAACACACAAGTTACCTTCTCATTTTTATTCATGTTGGCTGTTGATGTAATTAATATTTATTTGTTTTTTTTCCATGTTCAGACAAAAAATACAATTTAGCATTTTTTTATTTGATACATAAGAATATATTCTTTTGAAAAAGTATCAAATAAATCTATACAGTAGAGTAAAGAATAAGATTATGGCTGATATGTGTGTAATTTTGTCTCTTTCGATTTTGAGTATTTAATTAATGACCATGATGGTTGTGAAAGACCTTTAGACCTGCAATCAAATTTTGGAATAGAAACAATTAGGACACAAAGTGATGAAGAGACTTGAGCATGGGGGGAAATAAATGAACTGTTAAGTCTCTGCCACATCACCCATGACTTCCCTGCTGTGATTGATAACCATCCCATTGGCCCCAGCCCCTCATTTTCGCTTGTCCGCAGGCGCTTTTGTGTGTCCGATCAGGAATAAATCAAAAAGTGAGGGTGAGGAAGACGGATATCATTGTGTCAACCCCACTTCCCTTCGGAAACTCTCTGATTTATAGTCGCTGTCGATGTCAGCCACTGGGCAGTTATAAAGTTATTCAAATGTTGCCATTTATATTTTCCTCTTTTGTTTGAACCTCAAATAAATCTAACTCACTTGGCCTCTTAGGATGCTGAGGGATGCAAGCAGACTCAGACTCTTGGTTAATGTGTGTAAAACAACATCCGGTTTTGAGGTCCACCTCTAGCTTACAAAACATTTTTTCTGATATATTCACAGGGCATGCCCTGAAGCCGCAAGTATCTTCATTTTTCACTTCCTTCCTGGATGGGCTGAAGAAATTTTACATCACCAAGGTAAGGGGAGGACAAAAAAACATTAGTAAGCACTGCCGGTTCCTTGCTGCAGGTGTTTTCCATGAAAACTGAATCTACCTTTTTAATTGTCAGTTCAAAGGGTTTGACCCGAACCGCCTGTGTGTGGCCACCCTGCTGTTTGAAGGAGACCGTGAGAGGGTCCTGCAGCATGAGAAGCAAGTTTATGACATTGCCACAAAATTTGGGTGAGCACACTTCCAAGTTTTCCTTAAAAATAATAAGATTGGTAAGAAATAATGAGCATCTCAAGCACAGAAATATACCATTTTGTGACGTAATGTGGAGACTTTCTGATCTCAGACAAAAAGGATTAAAAAAAACATGGTTACACACTTGATATTTGGTCTTCCACTCAGTAGTTTGTCTCATTGCAATTTGATTGATCACTTGTGGATGTCTTTATGTCAGATCACCTGTAATGTTAGAGTAAGTGTGTGTTGTGGGCAGTGATAGTAGGGCAGAGTTCCCTGAGGACAGTGCAGGGCAGGAGGACACAGCTGGGTATTGCTCAGCTGATGTGATTGATCACAAGACAGATCAGTGAGGACTTCCAGCTTGAGATGAAAGCGCTATTCTAAGCTTGTTTTAAAGCCCATAGAACATCACAACAGTCTCATATCTGGAGTAAATTCATTTAGGTGTCAACAATTTACTTAGTCAAAAATTATTTTTATTAGGCCAGACAAGATATTTGTATAACACATTTTATCCATAAGACAATGTTTTATTAATAACATTAAAAGCATTGCATATGGTGTAAAGAAGGCATAAAAGCAGAAGAAATGGCAAAAATGACAATAAAACCCTGAATTACATTAAATAATTAGTAGCAAGTTACTTCAGTATACAAATGATTTATTAAATTTATATACTTTGTTTACATATTATAAAATTATTGGAAAATTGTATTTTAGGTATGTTTTGGAAAATAACCAACAAAAGATAAGCATGTTTCCATCAGTTTATGATGTGCTTAAGCTGTGTTAGAAATGTTAGAAACCAGCTACAGTTTACGCTAAAGGTAGGTCCTAACAGGATGATCACAAATAATTATGACTAATTTCCTGGTGAATATTTCTGTTAAGGCCTCTGGATGCCCTGTGCCCAGATTCCAGGTTGCTGGGCTGCTTCCTCGGGTGACAGAAAGTCGTTAAAGCCGAAGGAGCTCGTCATTTCCATGCAACATCGTCTACATAATTATATTATTTTATAGAAATCATGATCACCCATCAGATCAAGTGTCAGTGATGGATTAGTCAGGTTAGGTTTGGGGAGGAATGTTTTCCTCTGGTGTTGGGAAACAGGAAGAAGGGAGAGAAATCAATGTAGTGATTTTCTAATGAGCTTGGCCTGATTAGTTTGGATGGTGGATGAAAAAGTGATTACCCACTGCAAGTGATAGATGTGTGGCTGACCTGTAGTGATGCACAGAGCACAGCAGCATTGATCTGTACGTTGTTGGATTGACAGGCATTAAGGCTGCTGTTGTGAGGGGGAGCGGTCTGAGCAACAAAGCTGAAAGAAAAGAGCTGTTAAATATTAACCTTGCTGTGTCTTTCCAGGGGCCTGGCAGCTGGAGAGGACAATGGGCAAAGGGGCTACATGTTGACCTTCGTCATCGCTTACCTCCGGGTGGGTCACTTCTACAGCTTTTTCTCCAACTGTGCTGATGGGCAGGTGGGGCGGGAGGGGAGTGTGCAGTTTGACAGCAAATAGGATAGTGAGAAACTATGAAAGGCTGCAGAAAATGACCTCGGGAGGTCTTTGATTTGATCTGGTCACAGTTGTTGTCAATGTGTCTGACTCTGAGGCCGGAGAGCACAGTGGCTACTGACAGAATAACAATGGAGAGTTAACTCAGGTCAGTCCTGTTAGAGGCCTTCTGATGATCACATAAACATCAACAAACAGAGCATTTGCAAACACTTTGGGTATAATATTACTGACAGGTTTCAGCGGAAGTTTTATCTCCTGTTTTTATTTTTAGCTGTGTGTGCATTTCTCCAGGGGGAAACATGTCTTTACATGCATTTTATTAAGTTTGTTTCTTTTTCATGTAAGCATGTACAGACAAACACAAAGAAGCTGTGCTCACATTGGTGGATATTAAGAGAGTAATTTCATATGTAACACCAGCATTATATCCACATTTCCTAAATGATTTATTTAGTGATCGCGTTAAAACGGAAATAGTCATATTATGTTCAGGTTTGTGTTTCCAAAAATTCAGTTCTAGTGAAAACTTTAAGAAGCTTATACGGAAGTTATGTGGGCTTTTTGAAGGACTTAAGCAATAAACTTGCTAAATGTATAATGCAACGGTAATGCTGAGAGCATGTGCATCCTGTTATTTGCTGTGCACTTTTTAAACATTTTAATCAGACACAGAGCTCTTTCCCTTGTGATTGGCTGTGACAGTTAGGGTTGCATTTCTGTAGCTACTGAATGATATGAAGATGCCGGAGTACCTGAAGAGGACCCAGGCAAACACT
>JBAMIG010000013.1:12155427-12165682 GCA_037177335.1 Kiunga ballochi | reverse complement strand
GCTGCAGTGATGAAGAGTTGTTGAATATCAATCACATGGAGTGTCATCCATCCATCCATCCATCCATCCATCCATCCATCCATCCATCCATCCATCCATCCTACACTGCAGCTTTTTAGCCAATACTCCAGCTCGGCCATATCACTGAAATTCTCCTGCCCGTCACGTCCTGACCCTCATTTGTCAGGGAGACTCAGAGAAAGTGAGAACAGCCTGTGAAGGAGTCGAATCTCCTTTCAGCTTCTTTCAACCGTCTAAGGGCAACCAACAGCGGCGGTTCACGTTGTGGACACTCGTCGTCTCAAACTTGCCAACTGTCTACTGCACCTCCACATTGGTCACTGCACCCAGGAGACAAAAAGAATGACCTGATTTGCAAACGTTTCCCTCATTCCCTAAACTTCCCCAGGCTTTTTCTTGCGAGAGAAAAATCACTCCTGTTATATAGAGAGAAAAAATGTCATTTTTGAAATAGCTACCTGCTCTGCTTTGCATGTTGCAGCTGCACAGACCAAGCCTGGTTAGATTGATTGCAATAGCAAGCAAGAAAGAGAGAATATGACAAGATAGATGTGTAAATTATCACAGTGATGGAGGCAATGATGCAGTCCCAACACCTTCTGTTTTCTCTCCTTTTACTTTCAAGGAGGGAGGGATGGAGGAGGAACTATTGGGAAGAAGTGAGGAGGAGGCTGTATAGACTGGGGAACTTTTTTATTTTAGTTATTGGGTAGTAGCTGATTGGCCCCCCTGTCACCATCTGGACATGTGTGGCATCAGAGTCCCTGGTGACCCTGCTGTCTGCCCTGTTTTGTCAGGAGACGATTCTCACCAGCTTCATGGCTGATCCCCATCTGTGTTTTCTGGCTTGAGTTTGATAATGTGGCGCTGTGATGCGTCAGGGTGGCCTCTTCTCTTATCACGCCCTGTAAACATTGGGTCTCCCTGCTGCTGATGCAGAAAGAAGCATTTGAACAAGCAAAAACAGAAGAAGTGTGAACACTCCCAGCATGTTTCTTTTATATCTAATCTGGAGTGATTGCACTGTGAGCAGCACCTGTTCCAAGCTGCTCTGTTCTCAAATCTATTTTTGTGAGTCTTGGGTTGTTTTTGTGAAAGTAACATGACCTCCAAAGGTTAATATTTACCCAGCTTTGATCACCGATAAAGTTACGGTCTGCAGGGTTACTGGTAAAAGCTGTTCTCTTCATTTTATTTCTCTTTTTTAATGGAGCCAGAAAACCTTTCTTTGATTAAGGGAGACATCCACTATTTTCTTTTTTTAATGTGTGACTTTATTTTTATGTTACATTCAAAACTCCACTGTTTGCCGGGATCTAGTTGTTTGGACAAAGCTTGTATTGTAATAACACATCTCTAATTTGACTCAAGTCCAAATAGTGGATTTATGTACCGAAAGACTCTGTTGCCTTAATCTTTTTAAGATTTATTAATTTAATTTAGTTTTATCAGTAATAAGTTTGGAGCTTTACAGTGTGAGAGTTTTTATTTTATTACAGAAGTAAAAAAAAGAACCTAAAGTCAATGTTTCAGTTTTATTGGTTCTGCAAGAATAGAAGTTCTTTCATTTTTATTTTATACAAGCAGGTTTCCAGTCAGACAAGTACGCTGTGGAGTCTGTCAGAAAGGACAGCTGGTGAATTCACCAGGCCTCGTGTCAAAGTCACTCTTTAGGTTCAGAGTTTGGAGGAGCTGTAAAAAGCCAAAGTCCTGCTGAGACAGAACCATTGTATTGTGCTCCATGGTCGACCTTGTGGCCTCATATACCCTAATGGCCTTGTACACCTTTATGACGATTAGACCACTGTCTTGGCACCCAGGACCGTGAAGAACAACACCTTGGTGGGTCAACTAGCATGGTGTAGACAATGAGACAGAAACAGGGGAAAAAAAGGTCCCGGTGACTCTAGAGGGAGGGAATTGCAGGGGAGTGGTGGCTCCACAGAGCGAGGGAGCCGGTACGGGCCGCTACAGTTGCCAGCCGGCCCCTCCTTTGGGAACACACAGAGCCTAATGAGTTTGATAGTCTGCTGAGCTCCATAAATCATGCCATGCAAAACATTTCTCCTCTCTGAATAAAAGCATTTATCACCCTCTGTTTATTCACTCACTCTCACAAGATTGATTGGCTCCCAGCAGCCTGCTGAGCAATCAGCCGTGCCGATTCCTCTATTTCTCCCTCAGTCGTCTTCCCCGGCTTGCTTATTTATTTATTTATTTCCTTCTGTCATTTAGTGGGGAAACTTCGGAAGGAGTGGATGAGAGAGACCATCTCCAATGTTGGCTTGGGAATGCTTAAGTCTGTCAAAGACTACGTGGACCCGAACAACATCTTCGGCAACAGGAACCTGCTCTGAGTCCCGGTTCCCGACTGTCTTTTCCCAAAAGCCTCATATTCATTTTAAATTAACAGATACTAAATGTGAATTTAAACTGGACAGAGATCTTGTCTTCTCCATCAAATGTGTGATTCGGTGCCATTTAATTATTCGCCCAAACCTTTTTCTTTAACTGTAAAGCACTTATTCTGCTGTAACAATCACTTGTTATTCATGTTGAGTTGCAGCCTCAGCTTCTCGGGCTACGACCACAATGCAACTTGATGCAGCAAAAACTTTGTCATACGTGCTTTTGTTTAACCAACTGAAACATCTTTGCCAACGTAGTTGAAAGGCTTGTTTTCATGTTCCTTCAGTAAGTGTGTGTAAGGCACTTCTGTGGTGGGAAGTTCTAGAAGAATCCACTCTAAAGCGCGGTGCCTTTCTGAAGCTTTTGTCTGCCTTCCCTTTTTCCTCCTACACACTTGTCAGCGAGTCCTTTTGTCAAGAAGAGGTCTTGGTGGTTTTCAGTGCTTCCCGTTTGTCTGTTCGCGCCTTCTTCCCGTCTGTTGTACTGACCTGTTGCCATAAGAAACTTGTTACTGAACCGAGTGTGTTTGTTTGTGCCTCTCAGACGAACCAACTGAACCCTCCTGTGGTAACCCACTAAACAGTCCTTGGACGTTTGCAATCCGATGTGTCTTGTGCGATGTAGTTTTTTTTTGGACAAAAAAGCGTTTACCCTGCATGGTTTGTTTCTAAAGCAAAGTGGAAATCAAAAAGCCATTTTCAAACATGCATCTTTTTAGTTTGGACACGTTCTCAGTACACAGCCTCTGGATTGCGGTGCTCAGGTTGTACCAAAGACTCAATTCATCAGATCGTGTAGTGATACTGTCAACATCTGGTCGATATCATAAACCATACATATATAATGATTTAGTAACTTAATGCACAGCTGTACTTTTTATGATTATGTAAAAATACCATAATCAGTTCTTGCGTGTAAATACTGGTGACTGTTACATTTGCTTAAACCTTCAAGTCTAATTATGCTCATGCCAATTATTTTTCCGAATTAATATATGTTTAGAGCCCCCATGCTCTCTTTAAATAAAATATTCCTCAGCATCTTCACCTGTTGAAATTGTTTTTTCTATTGTGTATAATTTTCCTTTCTTTTGGAACAGATATTGTAAAATGCTACATTTTGATACTGGACTTTTTCCATCTAGCCTCTGATTTTGAAGACATTTTCCTCTGTAATCCCTTTGATCTATGCTTCATATTTTTAGGACTTTCTCCCATTATTCCTATAAACGAGACGTCTTTGGGACCCAGCATTTTACCCCATGTGTCAAAAAAATATGTGAGAGCTTTTGAATGTTGTGGCTGTCTTTCTCTATCAAATTTCCACTTCTCTTAACATGGTGATATAAAAGTACATTTTGTCTATGCTGTTTGTGCAATAAACTGAACTAAAACACCCCAGTTGTGTACTTCTGCCCCACGGTGCGCTCACATCATTATTCATTGGGCAGAAATGTCTTCCTCATGCCACATCTCCAGCCTAGCTCTGCAGTGCTCATCCTGATTTATACTGCCAGACATGGGGAAGGTCGGCAAAAGCCTAAGAGCAGATTTCTACTTGCTCTGCATCTGCTTACTTCATGCAAAGCTCAGTATAATTCTGCACAGCCAAGTGTAACGGAGCCTGTCTGTTGCTCTTCTATGGGTTTTTGTATTTTTTAATTTTTTTCTTCCATCACACTGGTTCATTTTGGAGTTATCCTCACCCACGCAGCCGCCCACACACTGCTGGCTGACGTCATAACCACACATCAACACTGGCAGAGTTCAGCCTTGAGCAGAAAAATACACTGCAGCTTATGTGCTGTGGTTTATGTGTGAATGGGTAACATCTTAAATCAAACCCATTCATAATTACACTGATAAATCTTTGTTGATGACAGATTTATACAGCTGAATATATGTTTATTTTTCACATTTAATGAATCACGTGTGCTCCAGAGGAATTTAGATGCATCTGAATGAATCTGCTGTATTTCATTGAAAAATACAGGCTTCTGTAATGATGCGTTTGTCCACATGGGGACAGCACTGCGCTGGGAGAAATATGTTTTCTGTTTTGTTGCGGTACATCAAATAACCTGAGTGAGACCATCTCTGTCAAAGTGTGCTACATTTTTTCGGACATTCTGTAAATAATGTTTTTCTGAAATACAAAGTTAAAAAACATCACATGTTGAAAGTATAACATGAAATGAATGTTTTTACTTATTGAAATTAAAGCCTAGGTGGATATTGTCTTTAATCTGTATATACTTTATAATTATTTACATAGGCGACTTGTTAGCATTGTAAACTGATAATGTTCCAAAAGAGATATTGTTTGGGGAGAAAGACAAACAAACATAATGCAAACTAAAAGGTTAAAGGTGATCTTGGCTTCATTAGGTTGAACCTACTGGGTTGATCTCATTTTGGATTCAGGACAGCTTTATTTCTTCATGGCGTAGATTTAACACGATGTTAGAAATATTTCATAGAGATGTTTGTCCACATTGAGATGACGGCATCACACGGTTGCAGCAGATTTAAGATTTAGATTAAAGTTTTGTGACATGGTTCATTATCTGGCTTGATAATCCTTAAGTGGCCTTCATGGTTAAACATTGCTCAATGGGAACTCAGGAGCACAAAATATCCACAAAATGCTGTCATTTCCATCTGATTGTTGCAGAGAGACTCAGCAGGCTTTGCAACATTTTTCCAATCTTTCACTGTCTAATTTTGATGAACCTGTGTGAAATGTAGCTTTGATTTCCGGTTCTTAAAGAGATGATGCTCTATGTACCTACATTGTAACAAGAAGTAACCAGTCTGTTCACTTTCTCTCTTAACTCTGACATCAACAACTACTGCCCCCTGGATATTTCTTCCTTTTCAGACCAGTTTATCCTGGAGATGGTTGTGTATAAAAATCCCAGTTGATCAGCAGTTTCTGAAATAATCAGGCTAACTTGTTCAGCATAAACAACCATACCACGATTAAAGTCACCTAAATCCTCCTAATCCTATATTTTGAGACTCGGATTTAAATTCAACAAGTGGTCTTGGCCATGTCTACATGCCTATACGTACTAAGTTATTACCATATCACCGGCTCATTAGCTAACAAGTGTTTGAACTAGAGCACCTAATAAATTAATCTAAAGTCCAAATTAAGCAGACACGTGCAAAGTAGAAGTACATGAGGTTTGTGCTTGATTACAGAACTGAAACGGCTAAATGAATGAGTATGAAGAGTTTAATTGGCGAGTAAACCAGAGCACACATGGCAGCATGTACAGTTTTATTTAAACTCTGAACAGAAACATTGCACATTTGCCTTTTCATGCTTTGGGTTTCTTTCATATTAGCCTGCCATAAAATCCAAACAGGGAAGGAAAAAAAAAACACAAGAAGCAGTTTAATATTGCAAAAAATACAAGAAACTGTCAGTCACATGTGGAGACCTAATAGAAAAATAGAACTGCAATATTCATACGTAACTCACGCAACATAATGCAGGAGAATTTAAGTCATGCATGTCTGATGAGATAAAGTGTGTAGTGAAGAAAACGCGAGGTATTTGTTGGCTCACTTGTTTGCTACATCCCTTAGCGAGTGCTTGGATTTAATACTGCATAAAACATGCAATGCAAAAACCTTTTTTTTCTGGTTGAAATTCCACTGAGCTCTTCAACTAAAATACAGCAGAGTACATACAGATCCATGCCACACACTGTGCACAGTCACGTTTGAAACTCCACTTAACAAAGCTACAACACAATTCAAAAGGCATACCCCAACCGCAAAACTAATAATAATAATAATAAATAATAATAATGATAATAATAATATCAAAGAAAAAGCTTTGATATTACATGGGCACTTCAGTTCTACTCAGGTCTTCTGGAGATAGCTCTTATTCCATCTAGCATTTGTCAGCTTCATGGAGAAAAAAGGACAGAAATTGATGTAAAAGGTTGACTTTTTTTTAAGGTAACCTAATAATTTTCTGAGGAGTGAAGACAGAAAGAAGCAGTTAGCCTGACTCTGCAGAGAAGTCGTGTGTAAATCAGAGAAAGAAGTGTGCTAAAAGGTTTTGTGCTTGACCGGATCTCCTTCTGTAAAATCTCACTCACACACTTGATTGTGCCTTAAATGGTATAGCTAAGGGTTCCAGCAAAGACCCGCTCTTTGTGATATTACATGAGTTCATGAAAAATATACCCAACCTGACGTGTCATCGTCACAAGCTCACCAGTTTTTACATGAAGGCAGCAAGCCATTCTTCCTTATGATCATCAGAAATGTCACTTTCACAATCACTGAAGCTGCCCTTTTATTCACACCACCACTGATATGTCATGCTGACTTAACCCGGGTGTGCTCTTTAAATTTAGTACACTTTGGTGACCTTTATGGCCAACCTGTCTATGCACAAAAACCACTACAGAATTGCCATAAATTGACTTTGTTTTTTCATACATAAATAAAACAACATCCATCTTTCTTAAAAACATCTAACATTCAATCATTTTCAGGATTTTAACCCTTTCAAAGCCAGCGTGAATATTTGAAATCTTAAAAAAACATTAAATGAATTACCGTAAAATGAATATTAGAGGAATAGGTGTGTGGTGGATATTTGACACTTGCATATGTCAGAGATTAGCAACAAAATTGATTTGATCAAACTTATACTTATATTTTTGTATCAGACATTTGGTCTGGTGACTTTCCTGGTCAAAATTTCCCTTCCGACTTCAAATAAATCTACATATTTTGGTTTTACTCTCATTACTTTTTAAAACTATTTATTCTTTAATGTCAGTGCTTCAGAAGAAAAGTTGTGATATTCTTTGCTGATTCCACCACATTTAACCCTTTAAAGCCCAACCTAAGAACATGGGAGCAGAGAAGTCCAATTTTTAAACCTGAAGCCTTTATTTGACCCTTCCACAGAATCTAAAAAAAAAAAACAATTACTTTTTTTTTTTTAACAAAGCTTCTACCATAAAATAATGTAAAATGTCAGAGAAAATGTATGTATCAAATATGTTATGTTTGGCTTTAAAGGGTTAACTGGTTTCCAGGCAAACATATAAATCCTGGTATTTTTGTATATGTTGGGGCCCCAAGGGGCGCTGAGATTGATTACTTTGTATGTGTAGGTAAAATCATCTCTGATTATCACAATGTTGCTTTAATATTTTACACTTCCTGCAAAACAGATCCATGAGCTCATCTTCATGCCCAGTTCATCACATAATACTGACACTAAATCAGGACAACACAGGGTTATGAGCAGATGCATGAATAGCCTGTCCTGACCTTCACAAATGTTTAGCAGCTTTGAACCTGAATGAATATTTTATGAAAAAAATCTTAAGACAAAGATAAGAAGAAAAAAAGAAAGAAACAAGAAAACAAAAGAAACTATGGTGAAAAAAGTACTTGTTTGCAAGCATTTGCTGCATGTTGCTGGAACAATCACTGCTAGGGTTGCAGTCATTTGCATGTGTGGTTCTCAGAAAAATTTGGTTTTGTGTTCAAATGAAACCAGTGAGCTTAATGCTGCAATAGCAAATCACTAATGTTGCTCATAGTCAGTCTGGATGATTTCAATGCTTATAATCTTATGTCTGAGATATGCAAACCAGCTATATATGGCATCCCTGTGTTTAACAGATACTTTTATTGTGACAAGAATTTTGAGTTGAGACAACTGAGGTTAAAAAATATGAAAAAAAATAAGAAGAAGCTAACACTGAGTTGTAGTGTACAGCTGTCAGTATTAAACCAGTAGAGTATAATACATGTCCTGTAATAATTAATTAGAACAATTTTCTCAAGGCACATTGTGTGTGAGAGACAAGGGAGAAGTTATATTTATAAAATTGGGCAAAATATATCTCCATATCTAAATTATGTTAATTGTTGTGACTAACAAGGGGCCAAGACATAATGTAGTCATTGGTTTTAGAAATGATGGCAGAAACAGCATGGATCGACGTGGATTTCCATACTATTTAAGAACCCCAGCAAAGAGGCCATGCATTTTTCATAAGGATCTAAAAACAAGGCACAGGAAAGGAGGGAGAATTCAATTTGCATTGCAAGCATTGTTACAGGTCCTGCTGTTTCTGTACCCTTTCATGCAGCCACACTGCAATCCAATCTAATGCATACAGTTTTTGTTTTTTGAACAGCACTTGTAAGTAACGCAACAGCCTATTTACAAATGTACAAAAAACGTTACCCTCGGACAAAATGCGAACAACATAGAGATAGCAAGAGCAAAACATCCACAGCACGGACAGACTTTGTGATCCATGTCTTCTGCAAAAAGAAAAAAACAAAAAAACTGTCTAATGCCCAAAACAGTTAGTGCTAGTTGACCTATTGACACAGTGGTTTGTTTTCTATCTGACATGGAGTCATCAGCTGATTTGTAGCTGCTCCATCAAACTCGCCAAACACTGCTCTCTCAGCCTTCAGCACAAAGAATCTGAAGGGAGCAGAAAAACTTCTATGTTAGCGCCACACTCAAGTCTAAAGCTCATCTCTAGTAGCAAAAGCAAAGAGGAGCAGAGCTCAAGAACCTTTGCATGCACTGTACTGCCTCTGCTGCAAGCAGCATTTAGTAGACAATAGGCCTAAGATTTCCCCTCGCCAGCAGAAGCTAACTGGCTGCCTTTGATGATGTGCCATTGGTGTCACCGCTGCAGCAGGGCACGCTGCCTGTTTTTGCCACGGTGCAGCTGCTGGTTTCTGTGCTGTCGCCACTGCAGGGGCTCGCAGGTGCAGAAGCACTATGGTCACATTGTCTTTTCCAGTTCAGCTCCTCCCATTTGGCCCGGTTTGCTCTGATCATGTCAAGCATCGGGTGAAGTTTAGGATTTAACTTGGCCAGAGTCTAGAGGGAGAAAAAGGGTACAAGGATGAGAGTGAGGAAAACATATGTTTGGGGTTAAGGTTCCCCTTCCTAACAAACAAAGAGACATTCATGCACAGTGCGACACCAAACCTGCACTCTGTTTAAAAGAACGGGTCTTTTGTAAGTGCAAGACGGTTTGCAAAGTTAGTGTTTGTGGGGTAGGGACAGGCACATGGTGGACACAGCGTAAGGTCCTGCCTGCCTGTGGAAAGAAGCTGTTCAACATCCTTTTTGATGTTGAATAGGAGGCTTCTGTAGTGGGAAATATACTAACATTTCAAATGATTCCCTCTTATTAGGGAAACGTGATCAGAAAAAAATAAAATGCATATTTATCAAATAATGATTTGTCTCTGGGCAATATATGGATGGAAGTTGGATTGCATGTGAAAGGTGTGGATGTTGTCCAACAGCAGGTGTTCTCCCTTCTTAGTACAGGAATAAAAGCCATCATTGGTTTCTAAGAATGTCTCTGATCTGAATATCAAACAAACAAGCTGCAGTCAAAAGGTCACCATGTTTGAACACTGTCATAGTTTGACCAGTAAAATTGTGGATAAGCAGGATTTAAACTTTAAGCAATGAAATATGCAAAAAAAAATATAATCAAAGTTGTTTAATTGATGACAAATACATCTGAATTACAAGATGTTTAGATGAACTTTCAAAGTAAAATTCTCTGATAGAAATGAACCCTTAGAGGTACAGACAACGTGTTCCTGGGAGCACGCTGCTCTTTCCTGCTACTTACTGGGATAGGCTCCAGCTTCCCCGTGACCCTGAACTGGCTTAACCAGCACAGAACATGAAGGAGCAAATGAATTACTAACTTGTTGGGGGTCTCTAGACCACCTCACGGACAAAGACCAGGAGTCAGGATGCATTTATCAAAGTCGAGCGCGCAAGG
>JBAMIG010000013.1:12068143-12089053 GCA_037177335.1 Kiunga ballochi | reverse complement strand
TAGCGCTGCCTAAGCTAGCGCTGCGCAGTTCAGTTTAATCTAAACAGGAGGCTAGCACAGCTACCTCTTTTATTGTAATGTATGCAACTGTATGTAAAAGTAGAGAAATAAATTCACTTTTGTAAAAAGATAAAAGATTGAAGAAAAATTCTTACTAACTTTTATGTAAATATGTTAGACAGAAATATAAATATATAAGATAAGTATAAAAGTAAAATTCATAAAAGAAATTTACGGCTTCATTGATTTTCTTACAGCTTAATGTTTTGTCAGTGTAATTAGATTTCATTTGGCAAGTTTAAGTAGTTTATTTTGAAAGTATCATTTTTAGAGATGTACAGTGACTTTTATCTGGTTTTATTTTTATCTTTTGCTGTGGCTTAAACACACTGTTGTGAGAGTCTCATGCTGGAGGTTGAATGATGGAGCCCACTAGTGCATCAAGCTTGTGCCAAAGCAGGATACAGATATGCAAGGTAAAATTTTCATCAGAAATAGGCTACTGCACTGATATTTATAGCACTGGTTTCGCCTACGGTGTCCTCCTAGAGTGTTTGTCCTTCCTCCATTCAGGGAGACCTTACATGTAATAGTTTGATTCATTGCAGTGCTGAAAGGTGTCGCCACCATTGATGAATCCCCGAGGATCTGCCCTATGAAACAGGCACAACTCAGCTGACAGATTGATTTAGTCAACGATCATGTCTCCGCTCTGTAATTGTAAATATATATATATATATATACTGTATATTCTGGTGTGTAACCAAGTGGTTTCCCTGATTTAAAGTGTCCTATTTCCAGAGGAGAAATGAAAATGTATTGACTATCAAAGGAGCAGACCAGTTTAAATCTCGCCATAAACACAGTTTGTTACCGAGTCTGCCACAAGATCCTTCATTAAATGGATAAATTCACAAAGAGGGACCAGTTCATTCAGCTGCATATTATTCAGCTCAAGATCAATGAATGTAAGCAGAGTGCAAGAACGCCTGGTTAATTCAGTTTGGTTCTCATGCTGAAATAACAAAAGCAGTTTCTCTCGTTATAAGTGGAACCTCCATTTTTTTCAGTTGTCAGCATATTAGTTAGTATTTATGTGAAGCCAGACGCTGTGAATCCTTTTAATGGTTTGGATCTAAAAGGGATGCCCTGGTAGAGTAATTAATTCAAATATTTGCAGTGCAGGCAGTTCCCTTTTTTAGTGTGCTATTGATTAATTGGTTTGAGGGTCAGTGAAAAGTCTATGATGCTGCAGATAACAGACAGGAAGTCTGTTGGAAGCATTCCTCTGTGGTTCGGCCATATTGGCTGTTGGACGGTGTTCATATGTATGCAAAGTGAGGAAGTTTTAAACCATTTATCATTTAACAAGAAACACCATGCAGCTGAGTTGTTGAAGAGAAGATTACCTGAGTTAAACGTGTAACCTGTTACCTTATGACGGCACCGCTCTGAGCCACAGGTTACATTTAGCTAATGAATTTTAACTACTTTCTCCATTTGCTCATTTTTGTTAGACGAGCCAGAGGAAGGTGCTGCCGTTGGTGGAGTTACTTGACCTCATTACTGTGCAGATCGGTTCACCAGGTCATTAGCTTAAACAAGCTGTTGTCGCCTTTGGTTTGATGTTCTGCAATCCAAGGGCAGCTGTCATCATGTACACCCAGAGCTGACATCACAATGTGCCGTGGAAAGCCAGGGGCCATTATTCGCTTTGCCAGAGAAGCTTGTGCATGTTCAGCTGATGCTGCTTTTGGAACAAGCTTTGAATGCAAAATCTGACGAGCTTGAGCGATAGCATTTTCTTTATTATTCGGATGCTCAAATAATCATTCCTAAACGAACACATCAAATCTTGGGATTTAAGTTTTTTTCAATTGCTGGAAATATCTCCAGATAACCTCAGAGAGACTGGAAAAGGATTATGGTGTGTTATGCTGTTCCTAAACATATTTCTGCTTTTAAAACTGTGACACTACACTTCATGGCTCCTTCAGTGAGAAAACTGTGGAATGTCTTATCTGTCCCAGAATGACCCTGACAACCCTCCAAACCAGTGGCGTCATTTTGATTTACAAACCTACTCAGAGATAGAGAAAGCTAATGGAGCGTGAATGCTGAGAGTGGGAAGAATTTCTGTAGGGCAATAGTTTTCTTTTAAAATGTTGGTTGGAAAGATTAAAAGAAGTGCTACATGTGTTCTTACTGTTTTCCTCATGAAAACAAACAATACTATCTCTTCCTCTTAAGTGCAGCAAATGTCCTTCCAGTTTCCGCTCTATGCTGGACGGGTGAGTGGATTAGTTCTGACACAGATGTGGATTTCTTTTCCTCTTTAGGAGGCAGACAGCTGGGAGATAATTGAGGGGCTGAAAATCGGTCAGAGCAACGTCCAGAGGCCTGATAAACATGAAGGCTTTATGTTGAAGAAGCGAAAATGGCCGCTGAAAGGCTGGCACAAGGTAGGAGCCACACACAATGTGACACGCAAAAGCTTTTGCTGCAGGAAAAGCAAACTCCTACACAAGCCAGAGCCCACTGCGCCCAAAAAAACAACATTTTTTAAAGTTGCTTTGAAGATCTTTCTCTTTTTTCTGCAAACATGTTTTTTAAAAAGGATTTCTTACCATCAACTGAAATAATGGTGCAATGTGATGTTCAGTGCATTTCATTTCTGTCCTTTAATCAGCACTATTTTCTGCTTATTTCCTCTGCAGCGTTTTTTTGTTCTGGACAATGGTATCCTGAAGTACTCCAAGTCCCCCATTGATGTAAGTAACACTGACTATATCCTGCAGGAAGAAGCCAGTCCCGCCTTGCTTAGTTTAACAATGAGTCAGCTGAAACATCTGCATCACGGGCGCTACAGTATATAATCTCAGCACAAAAGCTAAAATTTTACTGAAAAAGTGGAAAATGTAGCACATGATGACCGCGAAGAAACTATACTGTTTACAAAGAGTTTTTTTTTTATTAGGCTGCTTTAGAAAAATCCCTGCTGAAATGGGATTTTTATGCATTTTCAGTGGGTAAAATGTACGAGTGTATGTGATAAATATGATACGTTAGGCCTTAAGGGGTTAGGTCAATTACCGATTGGTTAATCATTTTTATAATGATTTAAATCTCTAGTAAGTATTCAAGTACATGCAAATGACAAAAAAGCTAACACGTTGGTACGAACAGCCCTTGGAAAGAATCATGATTAAAATGAAGTCACTGCAGACTTAACAGTTTGACATCAAATTGGTCTGAAATGTGAAAACAGACAATATAAAAAAAACGTGTGTGCATTAATCACAGATAATTCATTGATGCTCTCAGATACAAAAAGGAAAACTCCATGGCAGCATCGACGTCGGCCTCTCTGTCATGTCCATCAAAAAGAGGGCGCGTCGCATCGACCTGGACACTGAGGAGCACATCTATCACCTGAAGGTAACAGTTGATAGGTCGATATTTCAAAGTGATAAACAGAGACTCTGCAGACGACGAATGTCAAAGCTCTTTGTCTGTTTTCTCTTCAGGTCAAGTCTCAAGACATTTTTGATGCATGGGTGTCAAAGCTGCGTCATCACCGGCTCTATAGGCAGAACGAGATTGTTCGATCTCCTCGGGATGCCACCATGCGAACGTTTCCCCCAGCTGCCATAGAGTCACCCCAACCCACCCCAAGTGTAGTAAATGAACCAAAGGTGCGCTTCACACTTTATCATAATATGATGTCCCTGACTGTAAATGTTACTGCATTTCCCTGTAGCCTGTCTGGGAGAAGTTATATGTCATGTAGTTACCAATATGAGAGTGGCATTGATTTTTTTTTTTTTTAGTTTCTCACTCAGAAAGAGCAGAATGAAACAGTTCAAACATGTCTATACAAATCAGAATGGATCAATGTGTCTCAGAAACAAATCTGGATATTTTTCATATTTCATCTTTGCTTCAGACTCACTGTCTCTGTTGGCTCACCGCAGTCTGTAGTTAATGCTCCGGATGAGTGTGTGTGTGAGAAATAACCCAAACTATGATTTACTAGCAAATGTGCCAGAATACCTCCTGAAAAGAGGAATTTAGCAGTGATGACAGATTTCATATTGAAACACATTTTTTTCTGATACAGTTGGTTTCATCATACTATAAGTTGCAACAGTGCTTCTCAGTTTGCATGTATGCAGCTAAATGGCTGATGTAGGATGACCTGGAAACTTGCTCCACATTTCAGTTATTACCACAGCTCTGATAGATGCCCTGCTTTATCTGACTAATTGCTTGACTAATGGCTGTAGACTGTGGACAGATATGTGCCTAATGCAGTAAAGCTGGTTGGACAAGTAATTGTATCCAAACCATTAGATTTACTAAATGGATTGTTTGTCAAGACCGTTTCCAGAGTAGTATGAAACACAAGTCTGTCAGTGTGTTTGAAGATTACCTGAATGTGAGGATGCAGCCAGAGCAGCTTGTCCTGGGGGCGATGCTTCATGCTATGTGGAAGCCATTAGAGCTGATCAGTAGGATTTGAATCCAAAGCTTCTGACTGCAGTCTGATGAGCCATCCCAGAGGATCAGCTTAAATGAAAGATCCCCATCCTTAAATCAGAATTATCCACAGCAATAAAGAATCACAAACAAGATATTTGTGTCTGCAAATAAGAAAAATTAAGTTTTGCAACTTTTAAACATACAGCTAACCTCACATGTCCTACTGTAAGATGCCATTTAAGAGCTAAAGAGGATATTGTGTTTTATTCAGGTAAAAATGAAGGTGGGATGCTTGCCTTGCTCAGGAACACTAAATGTTAATGGGATTCATATAGAATTTGCAATTCATCTGCACAGAGCTTAGCCAACATTGATCCATAGCAATCCCCAATAACCATTTATCAAACTGATAATTGCAGCTTTCACCTTTTTGAAAGAGTATCTGATTCTTGTTCTGTACTGCATTCTAGTGTGAGGCACTATGCAAAATTAAAGTCCTTATGTAGCATTAAATAAAATCAACCACATGTATTTAGTCTGGACAACCAGAACACAGCACAAATGTTTTGGTAATGACGGACTCATCAGGCTGCTCGCTACTCCAGTAAAAAATGAGACACTAAAATGTGCATAAAAGCAGAACAGTATTTTACAAGTCTTGTGTTCCAAGGTTTTATTCACATTTAGAAATTGAACGAATATCAGATATTAAAAGTGAGACATTTTACTATGTCATGAACAATGTGAGCTCATCTGGAACTCATTGGCAGCATCACATCTTTTATGAGTCAGGGCTGTCTATATAATGACCTCTTCTTTAAAAACAGAGCACAGCACTCCTCAACAGCCATTAGTGTCCTTTGTAACATTTAGCATATCTGAACATTTTAGGTAGTGAGAGATCTGCCCTGCAGACAGGCAGGCCAGTTGATCACATGGTATCTCACTACAAAGCTCTGCTCTTGCAGTAGATGCAGTTTATGGGTTTGCACTATTTTACTAACATATTTAAGGCATTTTTAAAATAGATTAGAAGGTGAGAACATAATGTTCCTCTGAAACACATCCATACCTTTCAGAGTAGATGATGTCTTTCTAGATGTGCAGTTTTCCAGTTTCATAGCAACAAATCCGTTCTCTTGCCATCAAAGGTCCAGGTTATTTGATCAAACACTGACAACAAACAACATGGTTCCTTTTACATAGTTCTAAAGAGATTCTCAAATGTTAGTTTGTCTCACCACAGAACGCATTCACCTTTCATCCATTCATTTTCAATGCTGCTTTCAAAGCCAATTCAAAGTTCCCATCAATTAGCCTGCAAGAGGCAGAGTATACAGGACAGATCGCCAGTCCATCACATCTCTGAAGGATAGTTGTCATTTTATATGGTGGATTTAAGATGTACTTTGGTCCAGAGAAGATGATTGTGCTTCTAGCCCAGGGGTAGGCAACCCTGGTCCTCAAGAGCCGCAATCCGGCAGATTTTCCGTGTACTGTATCCCTGGCCCAGCACACTTGATTCAAATTAAATGGATGCAGCAGCTTATCAAGCTTTGACTCGTTCATTTGAATCAGGTGTGCTGGGCCAGGGATACACGGAAAATCTGCAGGACCAGGGTTGCCTACCCCTGTTCTAGCCTTTGCTCCTATGTGCTCACAAGATGACATGTTTGGCTTTATAGGGTTACGCCACCCTGCATCATCTACTATGCACACTTTGTCTTTGGCTCCATATGATGTCATCTACATGCGATTTCCTCATAAACTCTGATCAAACCCCTCTCTTGCCCTCCCTCCCCTCTAGTTGTGTTACACTGAAGAGTCACATGTCTGCCTCATGGTAGTGGAATGAGTTAGTTCATTTAGCAATGCGTACACTATTGCTGTTGACAAAATAATTTCCAACTAAAGTGATTATTTGTCATGATTTATACATTAGTTGTGTCATTAATCTTGAATATTGATTTGTCAGTGACATCCGAGCCTCTTGAATAAGCAACATCAATACCTTGTGAGGCATTCCTAACGTGTGTTCAGATCACCATAACAGAGTGTGACATGATGCATTAGACCAAGCAACTTGGCCTCTGACCCTGTTTGTTATCTCATCGGCACAACAGGCCAAGCCAAGCAGCTTACCGTGGCAAGCAGCAGCCCCCAGCAGCAGCAACAACAGCCTGCCTGCCTCCTATAGTAACGGACAGAGCAAGGTGGCGGCTTGGCTGCAGGAATCAGAAGAGATGGACAAGTGTGCAGAGGGTAAGGGTAATTTTCTTTCTCCTGCCTAGAGCAAATCAGATTTCACAAAAGAGTGGATCATATCATGCCTCTTGCTTTTCAATAAATGTTTCAGAGATGGGTTGGTGACTATTTCATGAGACATAAAGCGTTTGTGAGCTTGTGGGTGTAAATGTTATTTTCAGAGCTCGCACGTTGTCAGTCCAACCTGACTGAGCTAAGCCGGTTGTTGCAGAGTCTGGAGATTCTACAGAGGACTCAGTCAGCGCCTAACTTCACAGATATGCAGGTAAAACACACACTCATGCATGCATGCTCACAAACACACACAGATATACCACCTGGAAAGGCTATTTAGTCTGTTTCATTTATAGGTTTCTTTGTACTCTGTTTCCTCCTGAGGGGTGAGCTCTAAATAAATGTGTGAGTGTAAGACAAAAAAAAAAAAAAACGTAGGTAATGGTGGAAGGGTTTGTTTTAAGAAGTCACCTTCATTTCCTGCGCCGACAGACAGAATTCAGTATATTCATCTCAGGATATCTGCTGCCCCTCTCATTGATCATGATCCATTTACTGTGGACCAGAATTCATTAGTCCAATGAAACATCACCCTTTTGCTTCCAACTCATTTCACTGTGACTTGTGTGCTGCTAATTATTGTGATTTTTGTTTTTAAAAAATGTTTATTATTTTGTACTGTGTTTGTGCTATTAACCACATTTTGCATATTCTGATCCACATATGCCTCAAAGACCAATTGTGTAGAATTGTCAAAGAAAGAAAAGCGCTTGAACAGAAGATGGAGAACAAAAAGTGTGGGAAAAGATGCAAAATTCCAGCTCCAGGTACCGCTCTCCAGATCTGTCCTCACGTTGCTCACAGACATAAACATACACAAGCAGGATGCTGACGCTTACATATTTGCACTTCTCAGAACATGAAACATTCAGGGATTCATTAACATTAATATAAATGTTGCTTCGCCCAAACAAAATGTAAAGTATTTCTGAGTTTCAAACACACATCCACCAGCAGAACATGTTTGCTTTGGCTTTTTTCCATCCTTGTTTTTCTGCTTACGTCTGCACTGCTCTTGGTGGTTATTGTAACGGTGTCATCAACACTTTTTGCAAATGCATATTTATTTATTAATCCGTTAACTTTGCTGCTTCATGTTAATACTTGATGTTTTTCCATTTTGTTGTTAAAGCAGCCTCCATGTACCACATCTGTGTCAAAATGGATTTTATTATACATGTTACAGATATTTCTACTGCTTATGACAGAGTCTTGGTTTAAGCTTTACTTTGTTGGACCAAGGTTCTTGGTGCTCCCAGATGTTCTGGCTTTCCAGCAGACAAAACATCAGCAGCATTGACCTTTGTCCTCCATGGCTGTGATCTCTTTCTAGGTTCCTCTGTCTGCGAGCATGTCCCCTGTCCGCCTCCACTCATCCAACCCCAACCTTTGTGCAGAGCTGGTGGACTTTCAGCCCCAAGTCTCCCGGTTGATAGATAGCACAGAGTATGCCAGTGACTACATTAAACTTCAGGAGGAATTCTGCACTATTGCCCAGAAAGGTAGGCAAGCACCAAATATGACCGATTCTAAAAGATTTTTATGGTCTATCACAGCATGGGTCCTAGTTTTATTCACATTGTTTGCATTATTAATAAGATGCATAAAAGAAAGCAGTTCTCCTGCATCTATCCATTAGTTGTAACCACATTATATGATGGGGTCATATAGAGCCAGAGTCTTTCCCAGCTGGCAGCTGGTGAGAGGCGAGGTGCAAAGTGGAATATACAAACCCACAAATGCAAACTCCATTAATAAGGTCACAAGATAATAAGCTGTTTCAAACTGGAGAACTTCTTCCCATGTAGCAATGCTGCTGACTAATCCAATGTTTTATTTCTTAGTTTTAATGAATCAAACAGATCTGCGGCAATGCTCCAAGACTTATATTATATAATATCTATTTTTACGTTTTCAGATGCAACAATATTCAAATAAATAAATAAATATAAAAACTACAAAAAGTGGTGAGGTCACCAGACACATTATTTACATGTAACATAAAAGCAGAATTGCACTCATGAACAGCCGTGATCTTGACCTCCTCGACTGGACGCCTTGATTCAGGAATGCATTCTCTCTATGAGCCAATGTTCAGAGTAGGATGGAGGTGTGGATTTCTAGTTCAGCAGAACGAGCGTTTTAGCCACCAGCATTCCCAACTGCAGAGCTGTTTGTATGTGTGGTGAAAGCTTAGATGTCTGTAAAGCCCAATCAAAGGGCGTCAGGTTGCTGTTTCAAATTCAAAATGTATTTTTAAAGCACCTTTCATACATAAAATGTAACACAAAGTGCTTTACAGTGTATTAAAACATAAATCCTTAAAAACAAATATTACATATCCACACCCCCCATCGTCCATTACCACCGCACACACATACCCACGCATTTGTACCCCTAACACACGTGTTATCTAAAGACAATAGTGTGGTCGCATAGATTAGGCTAGATGTTGGATCAGATTTCTATACCATGTGTACCTGAAAGGCGTTTCAAGATTGCAGACCAGATGGAGGGACAGAACCAAAATAAGTGTGCCTGTGAGCATGAAAAACACTCATTATATCTGCCTCATTGGGCTCTGCTCATCGCTCACAAATGTCCAAATAACGCATTTTGATAATCAACTGCATAATGCTATGTAGTCGAGTTTATAATTATAGCAATGTTTTTTTTTTATTTTTTGTATGGCTTTAAAAAATGCAAAAACACTAAATGTGTAACATCAGAAAAGGTAAATAAATTCAGGGCAAATTATAAATGAAGAGTAAAACCAAGTGACCACATTAGCAGCGTTGTTTTGGAATTGCGTAACGATAGCCGCATGTGTATTTTCTGTGTTAAACTCGAGGCATGCACTGAACTTCATGGAAAGATTTTAATTCACAGATTATGTTCAAGCATCTGAGAATGACTTTGAACTGTTGTGGAGATCTGTAAAGTCACCGTTTTGCTTTCATCTGTTCTCTTTCCAGTCCATTCGCTGCTCAAGTCGGCCTTCAACACTGTGGCCATAGAGAAAGAAAAGATCAAACAGATTTTATCTGAACAGGAACAGTCGGACCAGTCAGCCCAGATCAACTCTCTCAGGAAGTCTCTGTCACAGGTAATTAGTGTCCTCAAACCATTACTCTCACCACTTGTTATTTATCACACTTGTTTTTTGGTGTATTTTTCCACTTTTATATTATGTGCTAATTATAATGTTTCACATAGAATTACTAGGAGAGGCTGGGATGTTTAGAGGAAAAGCACTGCAATAATTTGACCAATATGTCTTTATACAGTACTCCAGTCCATATCTGGTCCCTTTAGTTGAAGTTATGTTCATGAAGAAGAATCTGAAGCAGTCAGAAAAATCCCAATTAATAAAGACAACATGTGAAGATTAGAGCAGAGGCAGCTAGTTAAGGGACTCCAATAATTTTCTTATATTAATTAGCAAAGAGAGAAGTATGCAGTGTAGTTCATTAACAGCAATCCTTAGGGCTGCATTTCTCCCACACTTATTTAATTGGAATATTCCTTTGTTAACTGTTGACATCATTTCAGTGAAATGTTTCACTCGCCACTTTATCTCCATTTTGTTCCTAATTGGATGTTAGTGTGACACGGTTGTCACTAGCTGGAGGCCAGGTTTTACGGCAAAGCTCTGTGGGTGGTTGATATTCAGCGCCAGTGGTTGCCATAGCTACAGCTGTAATGTCAGCTATTTAAACCACTGCAAAGTTATTACTGGGGGATATTTTTAAATGTTTCATAGTTTTTTAAACAGATAATATGAATAAATACGATGCATTTTTTTTTTTCGTTTGTATGTAGTAACTTTTCAAGGATTTGTAAAGTTACCCAGAGTAGATGCTGCATCTCAGCTACTTACTTCACTGCTTCTT
This sequence comes from Kiunga ballochi, assembly GCA_037177335.1. Classification (NCBI taxonomy): domain Eukaryota; kingdom Metazoa; phylum Chordata; class Actinopteri; order Atheriniformes; family Pseudomugilidae; genus Kiunga; species Kiunga ballochi. Next base: position 12,078,359 of record JBAMIG010000013.1, on the reverse strand, counting down.
CAGGGCTTTCTATCGTATGTCCATCACTACAAAACACATTAACATTGGCTTTTCTTTGTGGCTAATGTAACACAAATCCATTTCAATTTGCTTCCAAGTCTCCTCATTTTATAATCTCATGCTTTTCCTTTTTTCTTTGCTTCTAATTGGCTAAATGATGATCACACAGCGGTATTTGCTGTGATGTTGTGAAATAACTCACTCTTATTAATTCACCTTTGCTTGTTGATGTTTAACAAACAAAATTGGCTTATAAATGTGTGTGCTTTTAAACAGCAAACTGCGATTTTAGCTTGCAGAGATCACATTTTAAATGTAAAATTAGATTTTTTTTGTTGTTGTTGTTTTTCAGGCCCTGTCCCAAAATGCAGAACTTCGAAGTCGCCTCAACAGAATCCATTCTGAATCCGTCCTGACTGAACAAGTTGTCAGTGTGAACATCATCGCCACACCTGATGAGGTAAGCCACTATTAATAAGACCACATCGTCCACGACAAGAAAGGCACTTGTAGGGTTCACTTCCTGCGTTTTTCACTTGCTTTATTGATTCATGTCCTTAAAGATTGATGATCTCTGGTGCATCCTGGCAAGTGAACTTAACCAATCATTATTCTATGTAGAACCTGACGTCAAGGTTAATGGAAAAAAATTGCTTATTTGGATCAGAGCTTGCCCTTTGGCAAGGATACTCATGCTGTAATCTGAACTCTGTCCTCTAGTGCTGATTCTGTTTCTGCTTGCTCGGGTCCATTTTGGATCGTAAAGCAGTCATCATATTGAGAAACTGAACAAATGCTGTGTTTGCCTGCAGGCCGTGGAACAGATGGGGATCCCTCTGACTCAGCAGGCCTCTAATGAAAGCCGACTTTCCATGTCAGAGTCCGTCTCTGAGTTCTTTGATGCCCAGGAAGTGCTTCTGTCAGCCAGCTCGTCGGAGAATGAGGTAGATCACTGGGGCTGCTGACTTAAAGGAAAATATGTTGTTTGGACTGTGATGAGTGTGTTATAGTGGAAGTGAATCAAGGGGTGGGTTAGATTAGCCCCTCTGTTGGAAAGTCAAAGAAAAATGGAGCTGATGATGCGTCTGTGAGGAGCTGGAGTTAGTCAGCGGTCAATGAGGGCAGAAAGAGCATAGAACAGAAAGTGAAACACACACATATAGGGGCTCCATTTGAATCTGCTCCAATGTCTAATCTCTGTGTTGTGTCTCAACGTCCGAATATTTAGTCTGTTGCTCATAAGTTTAGCCTTCCAGCTCTATAAAAAGGCAGTTTGGTCCAGAACATAAAACAGCCATTTCTGGCTTCTCCTGTTTTACTGCAGTAAACATCTTGCTCCACATATACTGTGTGAGATCTCCTCAGAGCTTTGAAGCATCAGAGCTCCCCAGACATGGACTGAGTGCTGTTAAAGGCATTTTCTCTACAGAAATTCATCAGGGTTTTCTCTTTTTTCTCTGTAGCTCCCCTTTCAGATCTGTTTTACTTTGCTGGTTAAAGCTGCTTTTACAGAAAACAGTAACAATACAGTCCTCTCAGATAGCAGCAATGGCCTCATTGCATTTCTATTTTTATAGTATGAAAATACTGCAGTGTCTGGTGCTGCTATCACTGCAGTGGGACAGATAGCTGGCGACTGCTGCAGTTTGTTAGCCACTGGCAAAATAAATTTGTATTTGAGACTAAGTCTTTCTAATACTGTCTATCATTTGTAATGTACTCCTTGCACTGACTCATTCCACTCTGTACCTGCATCCCTCACAGGGCTCAGATGATGAGTCATATGTCAGCGATGTGAGCGACAACATATCCGAGGATAACGCCAGCGTGACTGATAACGTTTCCAGACAAAGTAGGTCCAGTTTTCCCCCCCTCATGCATCCCGAGCATATGGTTTTGTTTTTTTTTGCAGGGGATTCCGCTTAATGCATCAGCCATGCTTCCTCTGTAACACACAGACACACACTTGTACTGGCAAACTCATTTGTCAGTGTTGCTGAGGCAGTTGACTTTGCAGGGATGCTTTGTGCCAAGGGCTTTTCTCAGGCTTTATGAAAGCAGTGTGAAGGCGGGATGGGATCTTCCTCCTCCATCTCTGTCACATCCCACAGAAGATGAGAGTAGACTATGAATTATTTTTCCTTTGTTTGAACTCATGTATTGATTTGGTTTTTACTCTTATGAGTCATCATTTTTATATTAGGTTTTTAATACTTATATTGTTTTTTTATTTGAATTTTGTTTATTTGTTATTTTCTCTTAAGGGACATTATCTTGGACACTCTTTGTTTTTCTAAATGTGCCATATAATTATGATGATTTGACTTGATTATTACAATTACAGGTATAAAGGAGGGGTTTTAGATATTGGCTTTTTACCAATATTAAATGTACCAGTTTTATCCAACTGATTTTTTATTTTAATCTCTCCAAATAAAAAAAGGAAGAAAAAGTTCAACCATCCAATTTGCAGCAAATGTGATGTTTTAGACACTAAAATATAAAAAAAAACAAAAAAAAAAAACATTTGGATGAGTCCATTTCCTAGCTACTTTATGCTGCATGTGACATCATGAATTGATGATGATGTCACAGCCACAGGATTTATAAAGTCGAAAACACAAATAAAATATCTGAAAAATTACACAACATCTCTTTGCTGAATAGTTTGATATGTGTTATGTACATGTTGTGTAGAAGTTGTATCTAAAAAAAGTAAAAACCGGTACCAATATTTTCCAATATCACATTTTAAAGCTGATATCAGTCGATTATATTGAACATCTCTGTACCTGAGATTAAAGCCAGCTGCTACAAAAGTGCAAAGAGATTATTTTAAAAGATAAAAGTACAAATTTTGATCCACTAAGACTTTTTCACAACTATAAACTGAATAAGAGTGGTAGTAGCAAGCCAATATTATCCTGTTTGTTTTGGTACACAATGAATCACAATGTTTTATTTTTGTATTAAATACAGACACCATGTGCTAGGATTGATAATTGAGTCCTTCTGATTAGTTAGAGGGGTATTTACAACTCAATTTTTATTCCTTTTTACTTCATTTCTGATTATTTTTAGTCCTGAGCTGGCTTAGATTTTTTTAAACTCACTTTATTTAAGAAACATTTTTCCATTGTAGACTAATAACAAATTATAGACTAAATAATAAATTTGCTTAAACAAAAGCTCAAAGGATGACCTTGTTGTAGCATCAGATGTTAAAAAACTAGTCATGCTCAATTGCTGTTTTGGCATACAATAAAAGAAAAATCTTTGATATTTTAAAGCCACAATTGTTAAGTTTATGCTGTTTTTTCTTTTACCAAAAAGTAAGGATCAAGTTGGTTACTGAGCTGTCACTTTATTTTTACTGGTTAGAGATGTACCGCTTCCCTTTTCCATCTTTTCCTGTAAATATATGTATTTTTTATAAACTGTTCCAGAAGGAAGAGATTTCTGAATTGTTCCATGAAGATAATCATACGTGTTGAATCATTGTGTTATTTTTTCCTTTTTGTTTTGTTTTATTCAGTGGCTAATGGAGACTTTGCAGGCAGTGCCTTCCGCAATGGCCGACGCACCTGCCTGCCAGCACCCTGTCCAGACACCAGCAACATCAACCTCTGGAACATCTTGAGGAACAACATCGGCAAGGACCTGTCCAAAGTGTCCATGCCTGTGGAGCTCAACGAACCCCTCAACACCCTGCAGCATATGTGTGAAGAGCTGGAGTACAGTGAGCTCCTGGACAAGGCTGCTGAGACCGAGGATCCCTTTGAACGCATGGTAAAGAAGCTGACATCTACAAAGACCCTGTCAGCGAGCTAACTTTTTTGCTGCAGCTTTTGAACACAATCCTGCAGTTTAAAATTCTTGCCTTGGGTCTAAGAAAATGTTATTCCTGCTTAGTTTTGTGTCCTTCATGCAGAGTAATTGGCAGTATATAATTGCAGCCCAAACAGATTCCTGCTGGAGGGCATGTTTGTGAGATATTAATGTGCTTCAGTGCAGCTGCTGACATTTTTGACATAATCCAGTCCTCTAATATTGTTTAATGAATACTACTGTTTCCTTTATTCAGGACAGGAGCTGTTTTAATCAGACTTGTTGGTGTTGTTTTGACAGGCCCTGGTCGCTGCTTTTGCCATCTCAGGCTACTCGTCTACATATTACAGAGCAGGAAGTAAGCCATTTAACCCACTGCTTGGAGAGACGTACGAATGTATTAGAGAAGACAAAGGCTTCTGTTTTTTCTCAGAGCAGGTAAGTTCATGCAAACAGGATTGATCGATACGTGTCCACCTGGTTTAGACTGCATTTTTACCAGGTGGTACTATTTCTATATGTTGTGGAGGAATTGAACAGATAATAACATTTAGGGAGAAAGCTTTAAAAAGTAAAGATAAGGATAACTTGGTGTGGTGTAAAACTTAAAAACGCATATCACAAATTTTTAGATTTATCTAAACAAACTTTGTTATAGTTCCTTCGAGGACGATAAGCCACATTTTCTGTAGTATTCTGCAATGAAAAGAAGGTTTTCTGTGATGTGAAATTTGAGCAACAGCTGTCAGACTCTTCATTTGATCTTTTCTCAAAGGTGAGCCACCACCCCCCCATCTCTGCCTGCCACTGCGAGTCGAAGAACTTCACCTTCTGGCAAGGTAGGTTGCATGACTAATTGGTGAGAGACTTCCCACACGGGAGCTGCACATCATTAGTGGATATAGACAGGAGGACATAATTAGGCTCTTTGATAATCATCTAAATTTTATTAAATTAAACAACAGAAGTCTGAGACAAAATGCTTTGTGCTTTGTTGCTGAGGCTAATCTTATTTTTCTCTCCAGATGTGAGGTGGAAAAACAAATTCTGGGGAAAATCTATGGAGATTTTGCCCATTGGATCTGTGAATCTCATGATTCCCAGGTAACTTATTCCCAAATCTTGAGTGCTGAACACTTAGTTTAAAGGTGTTTAATTATTTCAGTGTCGACTGGAGTAATCATAATTACTAGCTTGCCTGTGTTAATGTGTTAAAAACATATCTTTTTTATTTGCAAAACACCAATTAAGTCTTATGGCAATTGAATAGGCTTTAATATGAAAATAGAAAATAAACTAAACATGTCTCCCACAAGCTAAACTTGTTATAGTTTAACAAATACTTTAATGTATTTTGTTTTCTGTTGGCATGAGCATACAATTATTTGCATAATACATCAGAAACATCAGCGCTTCTCAGTTTATTAGCTTATGTGGAAACATAAAACACACTACAAACTTGGTATTCAGGCAGAGTTTCACAATTTTCTCCTTCAGATCTTTGTAATAAAGCATTTAAACAACACAGATTAAAAACTGACGCTTCAGATGGATGTGCAAGCTGAAACGTTCTGTTTGTAAAACAGTCAGAACATCGCTCGCTTTCATCTGAGCCTGTGTTGTTCCAGCCTGTCAGCTGCTTCTCTGCCTCTCTAGGTTTGGAGATCACTATGAATGGAATAAAGTCACCACCTGCGTGCACAACATCCTCAGCGGTCGACGGTGGATCGAGCACTACGGAGAGATCACCATCCGAAACACCAAGAGCAGCACCTGCCTCTGCAAACTTACCTTTGTTAAGGTGAGGAGCAGTTGATGAATTGAACTAGCAGGAAAAGCTTTCATTTGCAGTCACTTATGGTGCGTTTATTTCAGGGAAACTACTGGAGTTCAAACGTGAATGAGGTTCAAGGGTTTGTAATGGATCAAGAGGGGAAAGTGATTCACAGGCTTTTTGGAAAATGGCATGAGGGCCTTTATTGCGGTGTCCCACCTTCTGCCAAATGCATCTGGAGGCCAGGTGAGCGTCATACACCGTCTCACAGCTGATTGGCTTGTAAGGATCTAGCTTTTTGTTACTTTTCTTTGCTAGGCTCCATGCCCACGGACTATGAGTTGTATTACGGCTTCACCAGATTCGCCATTGAACTCAACGAGCTTTGCCCCGAGTTAAAAGACGTCTTACCGCGTACAGATGCCCGATTCAGGCCCGATCAAAGGTAAAGGCCGTGTGCTTCTGGACGAGCTGGAAAATACAGATTTCACACAAAACACATCCAGTTTCTGTGAAGTTACATTGTCTGAACTGTTCGGCTCTACAGGCATTTGGAGGAAGGGAACTTGGAGAAGGCATCTTCAGAGAAGCAGCGCATCGAAGATGCACAGAGGACTCGGAGGAAGTGGTACGAGGAGAACAACATCAAACACGAGCCACGCTTCTTCAAGTAAGAACAGAAAGCTTAGCTATACAGACCTAATAAGAGGTGCCCTCGTGTGCTAGTTGTTAGTTTTTGTGTCTGAGCTACAGGTTAACATCTACAAATAGTTAGAATAGATCTTTTAATCAAGCATAAGTACTTATTCTGTTATCCATTGTGTTTATGAATGATGACCCTGCTCTTCAGAAGTGATGCTGTAGTGTCTCGCCCCTGATGTTTTGGTCTAAAACACATTATAAATTAGTGCTGTGACTAGGAAGCAGATTGTGGCGCTATGATAGAAGTGATCTCATCAGCCGCTGTGTTTAATAAACAGTGGAAAGTTGTCACACTGATTCATTCCCACCTCTCACGCTAGACATTTAGCTGTAAAGCTGCTCAGACATCTGCTGAAATGGAAGCACAAGTTAATCAAAACCACAGATAACAGTGCTCCTCATATGATATGTGACTGTTTATGGTGCGTAGCTAGTGGAACAAAGAGATAAAACTAGCATTTGCTGCTGAAGCTGTATGTTATGATTATTCTTGTCCATAAATCTCACAGCGGTAGAAGTTTAATGCCAGATTTCTTCTCTCTTTGTCAGTCAGGATCCCCTGTTTGCATATCGGCTCTTTATTACATCAGATTTTACCAAAGCAACAAGCTGATTTGTGTTGCAGTCTCTAGTCTCTAAGGTGTATTGACACACCACTGGGACCTGTATTAATGTGATTTATAGTTCCCACATTGAAATTATTTGTGTAACTTAAGGATGAAAAGAGAAAAACAGTCCTAAATACACATAAAGAGTCAAATAAAGTTAAAGGCATAATTACTGTTCAGGTTGATATGTATTTCTTATGATACTACTATTATATTACTTAGACAGGAATGTATTTCTGAAAGAACTCATAATTTTCAAGATAAGTGAACTGAAAACATGGGAGGATAATATAATATGTTATAAAAATACCAGGATAAGTATCATTAGCTGCACACTAAATGGTTTGACAGTGTGTGTATTTGTGTGTGTGTAGAATAAAAATTGATGATGCAGTTATGATCTGTGGGGGTGTAACACTGGAGTCTGTTTCTGTCTCAAACTGTCTTCATATGTGTAGAGAAGAGCAAGTTTAGTACATTTCTGCTCAAATACAGGTGGAAAAACATCAGCAAATCTTCTCCACTAAATAAATCATTAAATCAGCTTCATGTGTTGCAGATGCTTCTCCCTTATCAGGATGTAGAGGTGTGTGTAAATGTATATCTGTGTCTTCTTGTAGGAAAGTGATGGATGCCAATCACAGGGAGAGATGGGTCTCCAACAATGTGTACTGGGAGCTCCGGAAAAACCCCGGCTTCATCAACATGGAGCCTACCGTGAACCTGTGGTAGCACACGGACCGCTCGGTCCACCACAGACAGGGAGGCTGTTACCTATGCACAAGAAGGTGCTGGAGAAACCATGTTTGAACATCTGTGTGCATGGATACGAGCAGCTGCAGAGTTGAGGAACGGCCTGATGCCCGGCGCTGCCACATGGTCATCCATCCATGGAAATATCCTGTAGGGTCACCTTCATCAAGCTTATTGAAGCTGGGTTGTCAGGGCAACAACCTTACCGCTCCAGTGTAGATCTTTCCTCAGCTCTTTTGACTTCAGAGTTTGTCCTTGCCTTAAAAGAAAAGATACCGTACAGCTCACAGATTAGGCACTGTTAGCTGATGCCATTTAATTTACAACAGCAGTTTGGTTAGACTAGTCCATGAAGTAGATTTTGATTGCCTATGATACCCTGCATGTTTAGAGAGCAGCTTTCACTGGCATAAAGCCACATTTACTATCATCAATTATTATAGAAAAAAAGGTATTTTTATAAAATATCCTGGACATTAGTGAAAGCGAACTATGTGGATTGGCAGATTTTATTTATTTTTGCTTTTATTACTGTAAAACAGGGCTGCTCAAGTCAGTCTTTGAGATTTACCATCCTGCCATTTTTACCTTTAGAGTCCTAATGTTACTAAGCCTCTGCAGAGCTGGATGGCACGCAGAAGAGGGAATTTAGCTATTTGATTCAGGTGTGTTGGAGAAGGGATGCATTTAAAAGTTGCAAGATGTTCGATCTTGGGGACGGGACTTGAGCACCCCTGCTGTAAAATGTGTGAGATAGCAGTATCCTCTCTGGGAAACATCTCATTTGTGATGGGTTGCAACAGTAAAGGTGTCAAACGGCTTCTCAGATGAGTCATTTGGAAAAAGGAAGGTAAAATAATAATATTTAAATGGGTAAAATATCAACACATATCTGTTGTAGTATAATGTAAAATCAGTGACAACCCTCAACCTTCCTCCGCTTGCTCCCACTCTGATTTAATCTATTCTGAATCACATGGTTACATAAAGTCATACACGGCTCCTTTCAGATCTAATTGGCACAGTTCAGGTATCTGCTCACCTTTCTGAATGTATTGCAGAAAATTGTGTTACTTTGAGGAAGAAAAAGTCATTAAAAGATTGTAGAAATAGTTTATTTTTGCAGTTTATCAAAGCTTCCTGATTTTGACCTTTATTAAAAGATCTTTTATAGTCTAATTACTTACCTACTTCACATCTACGCATAGCTGCACACAACAGTGTGGTTCTGAAAAATAGATCTAACATTTGAGATTTTCTGTTAAAACGACGCGTTTTCCAACCATTTCACCCAGAACCCAGAGATTTTTACTAAATTTAGCTCTAAGGACAAAACAACCTAACATGTTTCATTGGTAAAAAGAAGAATAAAAAAAATTAAAGAGTTAATTTTGTAACAAAAACTCAGATAAATTTCTTACATTAAATCACTTTATAGTCTGATTAATTATTGAAGAAATAATGTCATCATTCCAAAAAGCTGCAAATTATAGTCCATCATGAAACACCAGCGACACCTACAGGTCATTCTGTGGAAAAGCAGTCCTGTACATGTCTAAACCAAATGCATTCATATAGTTTGGGATTACCACACAATGATGAGTCATTTCCCAGAGGATTTACTGCTGTGTTATGAGATTCTGCAAAGCACCAGAGAGTTGTTTGAACTTTGTATATTTATTGCAAAGCCAATAAGCTTTAATGTTTTAACTAGTACCCTCCTTTTTTCTGTGTTTTACAAAGTCCGACATCATTTACATGATGAAGCTATGAGAAGTCATCATGCACCGCCTGTTCACGAGAACATTTCAGTTCATTTCCTTTGTTCTGGACTTCAGGGTGAGGAGACCGAAGGCGGACGTATGAATACATGAAACTACTCCGCCCTGTGTGTGCACTGTTCACATGATACTGTAGTTTACAAACCAAAAAAAAAAAACAGAAAGTTAGTACTGCTTTGCATCAATCTTCCTTTTGTTCCACCAAAAAAAAAAAAAAAAACGTAAAAGTTTTCATTTCCAGATTACAAAGTAACGCTACAACCCATCAGCGTCCGTTTCACTTGCTGTGCCTTAATGCATTTATTAATGCCTCACAACCACACACCATGCCAAAACAAAAAGGTCACTTTTCATTTTCCACTGAGGATTTGATTGTGGACAGAATATTATACAGAGTACTATAGAAGAGTTTTAACTGACTGTAACATGCTTGCAAAGCTTAAAGATGTTCTGCATTGCTCTACCTGTTATTTGGGTTTCACTATACCTGCATAGGAAGCGGTAGATAATGGATGGATGGATGCAACGTATTCAGAAGCTGGAGAACTCCTGCAAAATGTCTTTTTCCATTGATTACTAAATTACAGCGGTTGTGTGTGGAGGTCAGGGCAGTGCTTTGCAGTGTTTGTATCATAGAGTCAGAATGTAGTGGAGGGGCCCTTAAGCTTTCTTCATTCATTATCCCACCTGCATGTGTAGACAACTTAGCTTGCCAGTGAATGTTTGCAATGCCTTACCAAAAAAAAGAAGAAAAAAAGTAGAAAAGAAAA
>JBAMIG010000013.1:12056282-12068043 GCA_037177335.1 Kiunga ballochi | reverse complement strand
GTGTAGACAACTTAGCTTGCCAGTGAATGTTTGCAATGCCTTACCAAAAAAAAGAAGAAAAAAAGTAGAAAAGAAAAAAAAGGTTTCTGTTTTTGCAATCGGACACGTTTTCCTTTGGACTGACATATACCATGAAGCACTATGTCAGCTCAGTTTCCTCTAAATCTGTTTCCTAATGGGTACCTTCTAAAGTGCAATTTTAATAAGTACATATCTTTCCATGAACACTGTACACTGCTGCTACATAGTGCTTGTTCTAATAAAATGGCAAAACTCAACAGTGGACTCAGCGTTTGTGTAACTTTAAATATTAGAAATGGAAAATAAAAGTTAAGCGTGGATTTATAGGTGCCATAAAGAAAAGACACTTCTAAGGTTTGTAATTATTAAACAAAATAACTAAATCAGAATAGCCTTCATTATCATTGTACAATGATTATTTAAGCAGCTGCTCCATAAAATAATACTTTTTAAAATATTTAACAAGTCTTAAATAATAATAAAGCAGTAAAAATAAAAATATGTACGCTGTAATAGCGCTTAAGTTGCTAAAACAAATTAGAATAAATTCATAAGAGTAAATGTGCAGATGGAGAGAATATAGACAGTTGTGTTAGATAGTTATTACACATAAGGATTGGCTTTATTGCACATTTCTGAGCAGTTTTCATCAGTGTGACATGTTTAATGTGCTTGCTCTCAGAAAGAAACCGTCTACTTGTCCAGGCTCTGTACGACCTGTAGCACCGTCCTGAGGGTAACAGCTCAAACAGGTGGTAATTCGGGTGAGAGGAGCCTTTCATATATTGAGCTCTGCTGAGGTAGTGAGAGCTCCAGGCGGGATCCTCTGGGGTGCATTGATCCCTCTCCCTTTGCAACCACAGCTTCCTGCGTACCATGCTTTGATGCAGTATGTGAGGATGCTCTCTATGGGGACTCTGTAGAATGTCACCAGCGGCTTCTCCTCCAGGTTCTTCCTCCTGACCGCCTGCAGGAGATAAAATCGCTACTCAGCTCTCTTCACCGTTACCGTGGTGTTGGCAGTCCAGGAGAGGTCATGAGAGATCTGCAAGTTTGGTGATCAAATTTAGTGGGAATGTAGAGGGACGGGATTCTTTCTGGGAGATGTAGGGATGCCTCACAGCTGAAACAAGCATCCTAACCTAATACCTGATGCACAGACCGGTTCAGAGCTTATCAGTTCAGATCTGGATGGGCTGGAACAAAGTGCCAGCATGTGGTCTCTGTTCACCAGGCTACATAAAAAAGCGGATGTTTGCATGTGCACATGAAGAATGATGTCATCAGAGCAGTGATGTGAGAAAGTGTGGCAGGAAACTTTGAATCCTCTGTGCACAGGTTTGAGAAAATTAAAACCGTTTAAGGGAAGATAAACATGTAAAAGTTTCCATTTTGATGCATTATTATGCCTGAACATGGATTAAAGTTGGATGGATGGTTTCACACTATTCACGAGCCAAAGCTTGAGTTTGCTTTGTAAAATTTGCACCACTTTCAGAATAAAATAAACACTCATTAAGGTTGCTGCTTGCAAACCCAAACAATAATTATCTAAATACAATAAATCTGCCCCTGAAAAAAGATCTTGTTGATGGAAAGCAAAACAGAATATGCTTTTTTTTTATATTTACTCCATTGCTTATGTTTATAATTCATACATTTGACTCCCTGCTTTTCAAACCTCTTTATTTATTCACAGATTTGAATAGACTGAAGCTAAATATGTTTGTGTGTTTGAGCTCTGCTCAGCTATTAAACTGAATAAGCTAAACTAAATGCACCTGCTTTGATGTAATTACAGTAATGCTGCAGGACGTGGTGCTGGATAAATCGATCGCAGTTAGTCGGTCAGCTCCCTGGAGAGCCGTTTGACTCGGTAACATTGCAGCAGCTCTGGAGGGCAGCACAACAATCTGTTCCTTCATTACAGCTTTTTGTATGACCATTAACACACACCAGCAATCCTTCATGTCAGGGTTTGCTTTATTTTATAGGTTTATGTAGCTGCTGCCATGAATCCACAACAAAGAACCCAAGTCGGCACATTTGTCATAAACAAACCACGATTTCTTTTTTATATATCTGCAAAAAACAAACAAACAAAAACAATTAAATGTAACAAGTTTTCCATTCTGAAGGTGGGCCGTACACAGACAGCTGAGTTACACTCAGATTGTTTTTTGAACAGATGGAGATGTACAAATTGATCATAATGCATGTCGTCCCTACAGTCATACTGATCTCTCTCCTAATGAAACCCACTAGAAACAAAAAAAAATAAATTAAAATCATTAGTTCGACTGGAAACTAAAACCTTCTGCATTAATTTCTGTCTCAGCAAAACAAAGTTATAGATTCACACAGTATATAACTCACCAACAGTGGAAAATATACACATAGAGACATCTTTATGTGCCACAAACAGTGATTCATTATCATTTGTTTAAATATAGGAAACATTTAAAGGACTAATGCATCACATAAAGCATCAGCTAATTTACTGCATATTTGGCAATGCTGTGGTAAAGCAGCTATTGATGCTGGTGATGTTTATTTACTATTAACCATGATCTTGATGTACTGGAGTGCGCTGTGGGCTGCGTCGTTGTGGGCGTTGCTACAGGAGATGCCCGTGCCGTGACACACAGTTACAGGAGAGGTGGACAGTTCGGCCAGGCACTGGTACTGGCCGTTCACCGTCAGCTCGTCTGGGAAATAAAGACACAATGAATGTCTCATCATGCAGCTGCTTCATAGTCGGGGCTTTCCAATAGGTCCTGCAATTACATCGACTTTCCCCCGGGCTTTTTTCTGCAATCGAAGCATGTGCATTTGTGGTTTTATGTGCATTACCTGTTAGTGGTGCCGTCTGCTAACTCAGTCAGTTGCCTTTATAAGCTATAATATACTGTTAGTAATTTAATTAATATTCCCTCTCCTGCAGTTGTGACAGATTACAAACGCTACTAATAGAGGTAACACACACACACACACAGAGATAAGGGACTGGTAAGCTTCTTAGAGTCTTTCACATCTAATAGTCAGTTTGAACCTTACACCATGGTACCAGTCACAAAAACTGGACTTTTAACAGTGTTCTCACGAAATCAATAACAAATGAATGTTTTTTGTGAATAAGAGATACGTTTACGATCACCGCATGCTATTTTCAGCTTTTTAGCCTGATCTGCAAAACGTAACTGATGGAGCAGTGGATGTACTGAGCATGTGCAGAGGGAAACCAGCACAGGACTGGAGGACAAAAGTCTCCCTTTCAGCTCAGAGGTCCACCTAAATATACCAGTTTATGTAATCTGTGATTCCCTGGGACTGAAAACAGGTTACAAAGATGAATTTGTTCTGATCAGAGGAAAGAGCTGCCAATGCTGGAAATGCAATATATTTTAGATTGAACTGAATTAGTCTTTATTAATCTGTAAAGAATTGTTATTACAGTGCTACATTTGAAAGAAGGAAAGAAGAATCAATTAATTGGAATTGTAGCAAAGACGTAGGTGTGTCTGAACTCTCCAGAGGTTGCCATGAGTACTATAAGGTGTTGTGTTTGTAACCAGGCAAGAATTGAGGTGATGACATCAGGTGCAGCTTCAGCAGCTACAAAAATAACACAGCTGAACTCATAACATAAATGCTTACAGTTTAGTGCACAGAGGCACTTGCAGATCATCAAACAAAGAAATCAACAATTATTTTAGCTGGTTTTTTTTTCCACTGACACCTCATGTCTGTTCCTTGGACAGAGTGGACAGGAAGCAGCCACAGTCAGAGCGTGAAGCTGAAAGTGGTGACAAAGATTTTGAATGACTACTTAAAACAAAACAGAAAAACTGGCTTCACAAAAAATGGATGCTACTCTAAAATATTAATCTACACAAACATGGCAGACAATGACTAGTACTGCTGTACTGCTGGGCTCTATAACAAACAATGTCCTGGCAGCAAAGTTTATAAGGTAACTTTCACAAAAGCTTGTATTCCTGTTAAATATAACTTTCCCATGAGTCTTTGCACAAATGGTGTCGTGGATCTTTGAATGTACTGTAGAAAAATGTCTCACAAGTAAACTGAGAAGATGACAAACTTAAGTGTTAAACTTTGAGAGCAGAAAATCTCCAGATAGGTTTGGTTTTCAGAGGAGCCTCGTTCTCTCTGACAGGAATTTAATACGCTCATTATTAATGTTTCAGTTTTAATCACACTGGACAGCATTTACCGTGCTAACAAGACAGTTTATACAGAACATGAAATAATTATTAATAACTACGGCTAAGTTTATTCTCACATGCAATTTGTGTTTACAGTGATGGAGTTTGCTCCAAAACCCCAAAAAGCTTCATAAAACAGTCGGTGGTTTAGTGACCATCATTATGCCTTTACTCAATTTTTTTACTTATTAGACTTATTTAGACTAGGTTCTTGTTCCCAAGATGCAATATGAGAGTAAAACATTTTTACTTACATTACTGAAGGTTTTATGGTCCCATTTTATGACGGATAATAACAGTCTTTTATAGTTGACTTATCTATCTAGTAGGGTTGCTAAAGATAAAATAACACGATGCTGAATAAAGACACAAAGGAAGAAACGAGTTTCACTTGAATAAATTTAAAAAAGCAAAACTTTACAAGTCATTTTTGTCTTACCAATATCAAAGTAAGTGACCTCGAAGCCTTGCTCTTTGGACAGCTCCAACATCATCTGGATATAATCTGTGTTGGGAATGCTTAGTGGATTTCTCCTGAGCAAACCGATCTTTTCTGCTGTGGAGTTCCTGATGGTGTCAAACCGGACTGTGGGTTTAGGAGTCTGCAAAACAAAATGTTTTTACCAGAAATGCTGTGGGTGTGTCTGAATGTCACTCACACACACAAAGGAAAATTCCACACACCCATGTGATTTCAGAGCAGCCCGACAAGCTCTGAAGCTTTGCCATCATTTTCTCTGCAGCGGCCTTTCTGGCTGCTTTCTTGGAGTTTCCTACAGCTGCAACACATAAACAAAGATTTAGCACATAATAATCTGATTACACACACACACAGAGTGATTTAACTCTAAAGTATTTCACACCCTTTTCTGACAGCGACTCCATTCTACATATAATTGTGAACTCTCTCATGTGGGGCGGACCAGCCTCCAGAGACACGGTATATTCTGGACGACGCCATCCTCGCTGCAACGCTAACTCCTACAAGACAAACCAAAGAAGGATTAGGATTCCTGTAATACAGATCTTAACAGGTTGCTTAGCAATTGTAAAATTTATATCTGAGTAAACTCTTCATCTCTAGAAAATAAAGCGCATCTTTTAAGATGCTTTCTGTAGCAGCCCTATGGATAAAATCCTCGGAGGATTTTGAGGCCTTGCTCTTTTACATCACCTTTATTGATGATTTTATTTTTCCCGACTTGCAACATTATCTCCACCATGATCCAACGTCTAGCGTTGATTGTTTAATGATGTAACTTTGCTCACTGTGGCCAAGACTTTACATTTTCCTTTAAACAGTGCACAGAACTTGTTCAGATGTTTATTTGCAAACTTCTAATGTGAAACTTTGGGAAAAGGATGCAGGAAGATTTTCTCCTGTAGATTCCTTAGTAAAGGTGTTTGCAGGCATTTCTAAACAGTAAACTGTTTTCCAGTCCTTTGACCACCTTTAGCAGCACCTTTCTACCTTCTGAGAGGTTTGATTGGTCTTTCTCATCTTATCTTGACCTCAGCCTCCCTGTTTAACTCTCCCGTCTCAGTAAAATGATGAAGGAATTAAATTGCCACTTCAAAATGCTTTACTTTGGTGCCCCCAAGTGAAGGTAAATCCAGCATCTGACACTCTCCAGTCTGTAAAAACCAGTTTCATCTTGACTCGTGTCTTAATCCCTTTTTTTCTCTTTTTCCTCTCTTCCTCCAATAGCTTCATCTTGCACTTCTTTAAAGAGTGACATGGTGCACATTCAAAATGACCAGTGTGTTGATATTCTGTTGCAGGCATGACGCTCAACTCTACTTCATTTATAAAGCACTTTAACACAACGCCAGTTGTCACCAAGTCCTGAACATTTAAATTAAACTAAATAAAAGTGCAGTGATTTAGATAAAACAATAAAATTATTCAAAAAGAACAATAAAAACAACAAAAAATAAAACATTAAAAACAAAGAGTTAAACAATAAAACAGTTAAGAGAAAACCAAAATAAACAAAATGGGTCTTTCAGGCGGGGTTTTTAAAACATGTGGTTTCTCTAATCTGTAGTGGCAAAGAGTTGCATAGTTGTGTTGTAGCGACTGTAGAAGCTCTGTCCTCTCTGAGCGTCCATTTGGACCTTGGTACCTCCAGAATGAGCTGATCAGCTGACCTGAGGCACCGGGCTGGTGAGTATGAACAAAGCAGCTCACAGGTACAGAGGAGTCACACCGTGTATAAAAGCATAAAAGAACCTTAACTAAGATGAACAAGCAGCCAGGTAAGTAATAGACGTAATGTGGTCTCTTACGTTGTCCAACCAGAAAACGAGCAGCTGTGGTTTGAACAAGTTAAAAGACGAGAAAGACGGACTGGCTGACCCCAACATGAAGTGCATTACAGTTTTCCATCCGGGACGAGATGAAGGCGTGGATTAATGTTTCACAGCGATTAAAAATGATTTTGCCTTTGCAAGTTGACGAAGGCTATAAAAGCTCAACGTTTCCATGGATTTAATCTGACAGTCTTTAATGGAAAATCCTCTAAAAAGTGATGTCCAGTGCTAGTAAAAACAGTAAAGTGTCGTTTCACAGCCTCAGTGTGCTGCAGTATAAATTGTCAGCTGCTTGTTAATACAAAGTTAATCATGTCAAAGTACTAATAAAGCTTTAAAATGGGCATCACTTGACTGACACCGAGTACAAGCCAAAACCATTACAAGCTAATTCATTCATAAAGTCACACTGTTTAACTTTCTAACCTTATAATTCTGCTGAAAAAGTGGCATTTATTTATCACTTTCCAGAAACATCGTGACGTTGAGTAACGACACTGGTCGGTTCAGCAAAGACACACAAGAAGACAATATGGTGGTAAGAGAGGAAAACAAAAGGGAGAATGGGACAGAGTAGGAGATTAGGACTCACTTTTACTGGCCAGAGAGAGATACCAGTACAGGTAAACATAGGATGGATGCCTAATCCTGTTTTATATGTAAAAAAAACAAACAAAAAACACACACATGGACAACAAACTACAGGAAGAAAAACACCTTCACACCTGCAGTGAACCCACAGAGTTAGGATGGTGGTTAGTTTCTGCTGCCACACCGTTACTGTCAGATTTTCCAGGAAGATTCCTGTTGGGCATCACATCAAAAACCACAACGAGAGATCAGCAGCTCCAGGTCAGTGAAACAGATCCATATGACATGCCTAACATTTTACAAGAACGTACCTAAACTTTCTGAAAGCAAAATGCTTTTTCATCTTCTGTATCAATCACATTTTTTAGCATGTTTCCATTAAAAATATTTACATCAACACTTAATTAGCTCATAATTTTATATGCACTAACCCACTTCCAGCATCTATTTTCAAAACGTGCAGTGCAGCCTCAGCAGCCTGCTGTTTAGCAGCCTTTTTACTGGCTCCTTGACCTGAAACAATACACAAACACTTGTTATAGGGATCAGACT
The DNA here is from genome assembly GCA_037177335.1 of Kiunga ballochi. Lineage (NCBI taxonomy): Eukaryota > Metazoa > Chordata > Actinopteri > Atheriniformes > Pseudomugilidae > Kiunga > Kiunga ballochi. Next base: position 12,060,340 of record JBAMIG010000013.1, on the reverse strand, counting down.
GCAACAACAACAAATGAGACATACAACATGTGACAGGCCACATCTGTCCTCGCTGGATTCACCGATCTGTGACACTTTGTCAAAGCGTTGGGGATGGGTGGGGGTTAACAGTGCTATACCTGTGCAGCTAATGTCGTTGATTGTCACACTGAAGATGAAGCTGGGCTGGTGTGCCTCGCCTTCAGCCTTTTCCATCACATACACAGGCAGGTTCCCAGTTTTTATCCCATATTCATGCAGGACTTGAATAGGAGTCTTCCCAGGACTGTTCCTCTGCAATTCATCTGCGTTTAAGCTTAAACAATGACACACAGAGTCAGATAATAAAATTGCTGCCTCTTGGCCAGGACTCCCCTTGAAAAAGAGGTTTTTAATATTTTTCCTGGGTAAATAAATGAATAAATAAATAATTAAAAATAAGGTGTTGTTGTACTTGAACACATAGATAAATCTAGTCAGTAGTGGCTTGAAAATTATTCACGTCATAAACTGTTTATTTCAAGCTTTAAGCTGAAATTGGAGCTTATCATCAGGAAAAACAATAAGAAGCCAATGTTAGTAGAACCTAAGATGCTCAATTGTTAGCTAAAATATCGCACAAGCTAGCATGTTTAGTATTATGTAGTTTGGTATTCCACTTGATAACATGTTTTATTTATATTTAAATATATATTTACATAAACACTATACAAAAGGAATTAAGTTTAATCACATGAAACAGCAGTAAAATAAAACTCGTAAACTCTAGCTTGTGCTAGCCAACAAGCTAATCGATTGCAATGTTTACAAGCTTAGCTCTGTTGAGTTTTTCAATTAGTGCAACTGGAGTTTGTCTTTACTTATACTGGTAAAATGATAAAAAGAAAGAATCAGATTATTCAAAACCACATTAACCGGTTTTTACCAATGGTTCACAGATAATAAGCACCAAGTATTATAAATAGTCATAAGACTGACCTCGCGCTGGGGTTACTTCTCAGAGCTGGTGGTTGAAATCCCTCTAGAGACATATTTACTGTTCAAACTTGCTAACAGGCTGAGTGAAGTCTTAGGAATAAAATAAAAAATAATTGCCAACCTGTTGAAATTATTTTTATGCACATCTATTTTTTTTGTTTTCAACTAAAAAATCTGAACGCTAACAGCACCACAGGAGCCGTGTCGTTGAAAGAATAGAGATAAGGCAGAAATTATAGTTAAAATTACGAACCCTATAAACATCCAGGTCACATAGGGGTCAATCAGCGGCAGTTTGGGGAAAATAGGATTGGCGCCCCCTGCTGGTGGGAGTGTTATTACTTTTTGGTCTATTTTCTCTCCCACAAGGTTACAGTTTAAGTTGGTCAGTTTCCAATTATCTAACCATATCATTAATGTTCAACTTCGCAGCTTTAGACTCACAGAGACTGTGTGTTCGTCTTTTTTTTAATCTACACTCTTTTTTTCTGTCTGCATTTAGACATTTTCTCTGGGGTAGCTATAATAAGCATAAGGCATATGAACTCCCTTTAAGTAAAAAACAGTTTATTGTTATTATTAGATCTACAGAATATGATGATAAAGTTATTAACAATAACACAGCATTATATAGGATAATGTTTTTGCTGAAAAAGAATCATTAAAAGATGGCGTACTCTTACAGTCATTTATGACAAAAATAGTTTTTATGCTACTTTAGTCCATCAAAGGGGTCCATAAAATGCTCCAGCTTGATGAGGAGGCAATCCGCGCTGTAGCTGGACTTTTCTGCTGATCTTATCAAGCGCAAACGGGATCTTCAGCAAACATAGTGCTCAGCTCAACTGATTGAAAGTCCGGAAATAAAATGTGACCAAATGCTTTCATGTTATTTTTATTTAAGGTAATATTTTATTATACATTATTTAAAATAATACATTTATTGTACAAGAGATATTCTTTAACTCCCTGTAAAGGTATAACAAGAAAATATAGAACTTTGATCAGCAATAAATTAATGATAAAGGCTGTTAATTGGTTTGGCTCCTTAATTGCTTGGAATGATTTTTATTTTGGTTCAGTCTTCAGGGTGGTGATGTGTCCTCTGCGTCTCACTCTGACGCTCAGCCACGCGCGGGAGTTCACGCCAGAGCTGTTCAATCTGATGGACTCTGTAAGAGACAAGCACGCATTCAGAGTGAAACATCATTATATGGCTGAGTGTGGTATAGTAGGCTAATCCTACATTAACAACATCCTACTTTGCAGTTGTTTTATTGTTTTTTTCTTTTATTTGTAATATAAACCCCGAAAACAGCTGGGGCAAATGTGTAAAACAACTTATAAATTAGATCAGAAAATAATTTTGAATTGGAAAATCCAAACATTTAGCTCACTCACTGTTTAGATGCTGTTGGTAGAATGTAATATAATCTTTATAAGTGAGTTAAAAAGAAATAAAAAAAGAAGTTAATAATATTAAATTAAATTAGATTATAATATCTGATTGATAGATTATACTTTATTCATCCCTATTTATTATTATTATTATTATTATTATTATTATTATTATTATTATTATTATTACAGCGACCCAAGCCTGTACAGATTATCCTTCATAAGATAATCTACGATTTTATTTTATTTTTTTAAAAAGCTTACATGTTATTTTAAAGTGCAGTAATGACCAGTTCTCCCTGTTTCACATATATGTTATGTTATTTGTAAGGATTTTCTGGACCATTAAAGAAAGAAAAAAAACATTTAGAAGTGTGCACACTTTACCCTTGGTTTCAATACTTACTGTCAGTAATGAGAGAGCGCACTGAGGTAATGTGTCTCCGCCCCAAGCCGTGACTCCTGGACAAGACGCAGTCCAGATAGATGTCCCAGAAGACCCGGGCCAGGTCCCAGAACAGTGCCGTGTGCTTTCCGTTCACCGAGGACTTGAGAGACTCCATCAGATCCCAGAAAGCCGGCACCGTGTCAGCGATTCTTGGAGAGCGCATCTCCAGCAGCAGAGCCGAGGATGAATCCCAGCATTGCGGGTCCGCCCGGTGGACCATCAGGGGGTCCACCTGACCCGGCTTCTGACCTTGCAGCGGCACTGCACGCATGCAGGTCAGCACAAACGCGAGCACGGTGCCTGAGTGGATGAGAAGTGGGACCATCTGTACGGGTTCAAACGCATCCAGTCATTTCTCTGTTAAGTTTTGCAACAACTCAGACAGTTCTGCAGTGCTATAATATGAATAGCTTGACATTATTTTACTTTTATTATACGGAATGGGAGTCTAAATGTAAAAACTGACAAGTTTAAAAGCCAAATACATTTTAAACGGCAACATAGGCTATTCAAAGTTATTTTAATGAAAAATATAATAAACTAAACAAGGCCTTACTATGATATAAACTAGTCTTATAAAAATACTTAACTTACCACTCAAGCTAAGCTGGCTGCAGGTTTATAGTGTTGATGAGGTTTGTGAAATACCTCTTTGGGCTTGGCTGACGTCAGTAACACCCTCCTTTCCAAATGGCTGTCACATTTCACTTTTTTTCATGAAAAAAACCCTCTTGTCTAACCAAATCACATGCATTAAACCATTTACATTATGCATTTATTTTTATTTGGTTGAATTTATCCTGCACAAGTTTTCATTTCTTGCTTTGTTTCTCTTATTAAATGCACAAACATATGTATAATGTGTATAATGTGCATTTCATAAACTGAAGTAACATGCAGTGCATTAAAGTTCAACAGATTTCAAAAGGGAAATATTAATAATTAATTGTGCAGAAGTGCCAACATGGTGCATATAAAGATATTCTAATAACCATAACAATCACTATTATTATTATTACAAATACTGATGCAACTTATTATAGTGATGCTAACCACTTTGCTGAACACTCAAGTAAGAACATCTTGCTTTTGTGTATCTGGAGTCTTATACATATTAATATGAACTGTTATTTATATAGTTAAACTTGCTGTTTTTAATTCCCACCAAAGGTCTGTAAAACCTTCTGCACTCTGTCATAATACAAGATAATAAGGACAAATAATAATAATAAGTCCATTTAGGTTCAGTTGACTG
>JBAMIG010000013.1:12033714-12050466 GCA_037177335.1 Kiunga ballochi | reverse complement strand
TATCTATCTATCTATCTATCTATCTATCTATCTATCTATCTATCTATCTATCTATCTATCTATCTATCTATCTATTATATATATATATATATATATATATGAGAATTTTCTCAGTGTAATAGAAGCAGGTACATAAGGGGTTATGATACATAAGTAATTAAGAGTTTAGTATAATAGTAATAGTATAATTGTGGTAGTATAATAATAAACTAAACTGAAAAAAGAAAGTTTAATTTAGGTGCAAAGTGTTGGAAATCAGTGTTACAGCCTATAAAAATCTGCGCATCTGTAATGAAGAGTATTTCTCTTATGAACAGGATCAAGTTGGAGCATGAAAACAAGACAAATGCTCAGATAAAATTTATTTATTAATGAATCCAACTGTACATGATGCAGTGAGAGGGACACGAGACAATGAATAACATGAAAGATGCCAGTGCTATGGCAGCACCAGGAACACACCAACTATCAGCTGGATTTGAAATGATAGCCCTGCACAAGGAAACTGTTCAGGCCTCGATATGTACAGGCACCATACAGTGTGTGTGTGTGTGTGTGTGTGTTTGAGAGAGATTAAAAATATTTGACTGGATGAATGACAAACATAAAATGATTTTCATTTCCACAAATGTGAATTGTGCTCTCTCACTTTTCACTGGAAATATTGATTCATGGTTCATGGTAATTTGATTTTCATGTCTGTCCACAGTTTAAAGCAAAATGAAGAGATGTGGCCAAATACAAAAGAATTAGCTGATCAGCAGAGGTTTTTGTAAGTCCATGTCTACATTGATGTCACTATTACCCATTCTTCTGTGCAATATCTCTCTTTGCATAGTAAATAAAAGTTAAATGTTTTTGTTGTTGACATGCACCTATCTTTTGTAGCATATTTTGTCTTACAGTTTTTGGGGGCTCCCATATAGAATTACAAGCCCACTATAGTGATTGCATGCAGCGTTACCAGAAGAGCTGAATCTTGATTTCTAAGAGTGTATGAGAGCAAAAGGCTTAAGCCAGTATAGTTGGTGCTGATGAGGACTGTTAAGAAAGACCTGGCTAGACAGGTGAGTGCCTGCATGGACAGACTTCATGCTCTCAGCAGTAGGAGAGGCACCACTGGCTGCAGACAGAGGGGAAAAGTGCTCTGTGTGCAACATCCATATGTTCAGGTGATTGGTTCTTTGGCTTTTGAGTCACCATTGGAGATACTTCATGGGGAGATCTTGTCAGATGCGATTCTAGCGGATCCCTCTGGAACCGACATGCTTCTCCTTGACACCACAGCTGCTCTGCCATGAATAAACAAGCTTCGATCCTTTTGGCCCAAACCCCCAGTTGCTGTTTTGTTTAGATTTTTTTTGTTAGTTTTTTGTAAGTATCTGTGCCAAAACACCTGCTTACAACATGCTAAGATAGAAAACAAAAGCAGTCGATGTCCTGTAAAATATACTGTCAATTCCAACCTGAACTGTTCATTTATGTACAGTTGTGTGTGCATTCACTGAGTGTGCACTGTCCTGAAGAGTCCTCACATGCAGCACCTAAACATGACCTTTATAGGAGCTTCAACTGGCTTTTCATTGGGTCTGTATCCAGCACAGGCTTTCTCTTGTGCTAGATACATCTTTTTGTGTGTATTTTTTTTTATTTATTATTACATTGTATTTGCAATATATTCATAGCTTTGGTAGCCATGCCGAGCCCTGCAAAGAGAACTCTTCATGCCAAGGAGGGGGCCAGCAAGCAGCACGCTTTGTGTGGATAATCATGCCAGGTGAGAAGATGGTGTGGATTCCGCCTGAACGCCTGTGCACTGGCACTAAAAGATGGAAAAGGAACTCTATCAATCTATAGAGATCAGGGTGGAGGGGCATGAGTGAGGTGGAGTTGAGAAGGCTGCATTTATAATGTCACTACAATGGAATTTGTAAAATATCCACTATGTCTTTTTCAAGTAAGTCTAATGCCAAAGATCAGCAGCAATAGGTGCAATCCAGCAGTCGGGTAGTCATCTCAGGAAGCCTTGGAGGAGTCCTTCTACAATTGCCATCTCTCCTTGGGTTAAATGGCCTGTGCGTTGGGATCATATCGACGTTTCTTCACGTTTCTTTTAAGGAAAAAGGAAAATAGAGTTAGCATTTGCTACGGTAAGTTCTGCATCAAAGCTAGCACAACTTGGACAAGCAACCATACTGATTTGTACGGTTTACAGTGGTGGGCTGCAACTTTTTCCGTTACATTTCTATTCAAGGATCCCAAATGAAAACGCTACTGGTGGACTTGTCCAAGTTGGCCAGTTCAGCCTTAACTGCAAAGAGACAGGCAGAGGTATTTGTACACATAAAATGATAAGTCTTTGTTATGATGATGCAGAATTTGATTAGGAAATTATCATAAGCGTTCACTCAAGCAAAGCAGCAGAAGGCTATATTAATTTTTTATGTTAACGTGTTATGATTTGCATCACTAGCAACCAGAAAATCTAAGTGAAATGAAAACTTTATTAAACAATAAAGTTCTGTTTCAAATACAACAAAAACAATAAAAAAAATATCCTCTGTTGCCTTCTTGCGAACAAGTGCTGATTGGCTTGCGCGTGCAACAACACTTTACACAGTAGTGTTGAAGACATGTCTCATTACCAGTTTTGATGGGAAAGACATTATTCCACTCAAAACAACCATCTAGGAGGAAAGAGCTAACATAAAATAAACTCTACAGAGAAGGGAAGAGGAGACAACCACATAAACAACAATGACAGCAGTGGCAGCAGCCACAATAACCACTACCAACAGTGGGACAACAATGAGTATGACAACAGGAGTGATGCATAACCTCCCCGTACTGTGGCTTGTTGTAGGGCTTTTATTCTTCTGTCATGCACCTGTTCCAATAGTAGGCCAGTTGAAGGGTGCCACTATTGCTGTGCGTGGTTCATGCAGTGCAGTGCGCCGTGTCTGTACCAGGTCTGTGAAGCAGGCAGCAATGGCAGCTGGTGTGGGCGGGTCCGAGAGTCCTGCACTGCTCTAGGCCATCCTGCCTGGCCCTCCAGGTGGGTGTGGCCAGCCATGGCACAAAGGCTGCAGGCAGCAAAAAGGTCCTGGCTGCCCTCTCTGTGTGTCTCTCTGCTGTCGCTATCACCACTCCGTTTAAAGGCTCAGCCTCAAACAGTAACGGATTGAGAGAAAGATCATGGAAGTGATGAAAGGACGACAACTCCGGACCAAATCGCTGTGAATTTTCTCAGCCTTTGTGCAATGAACTGACCTCCTCCAAAATAACAAGTCAACATGCAAAGAAATTTAGGCTCTTTATCCATTTTCTTTCATTACTTTGGCCTGTTTAGGTGACAAAACATGATGCTTTGCTATCTGGCATGCTTTGGTGGCTGCAGAATTATATTTCTCATCGAGTCCTTACATCTGTTAGAAGGTAACACCCCTGCTGCTCAAGACAAGCAGGTTGATGAAGAGAAAACTAGACCTTAAGCTACATTTTCTTGCTATTCAGAGATCTCTTATATTTCATCTATAAAATTTCAGAGGGAAACATTTGTATTATTCAAGCCAACAACATAATTTCTTTGAGGTAGAAGTAGACAACATTCCTTTCCCACTGCTTTTTAATTTTTGTAATTAATGATTCCCTATTATCTGAGTGCTCTCTGAACATGCACGTCAAGCACTAAGCTCTGCCCGCTCAATCAGTTTGAGGTTCTGCTACAGATGCACGGACCTACCCAGTCCCCACCCCCCACCAGAAAAAGAAAACCTAACACAAAATGACACTTAATAAGTATGCTCTGAATTTCATCCACAACCTCTTCTATATATTAAAAAAACAACCCAGGACTGCATTCCACTTAAGCATATGCTTTGTTTCACATGCGTCTAAGTGTAACATGCTTTTTTCATTGTTTGCTGTCCACCCTGGGGTCCATATTCTGCAGCAAAAGCTCAAACCCTGGTGTCTAGAAGCAGCAGGGATGCTAGAGTTACAGCAGATGAGGCATGCGGCGTGTTGCTTACTTAAAACCCCATCCAGTCCCCCCCAGCACTATGGCAGCCACAAGGATGGCTCCGGCGATGGAGCCTATTATTAGATTGGTGGCACTAGGACCTGTAAAGGGTTATGGGGAAAAAGACATGAATTTCTATACTCGCTGTATAAATGACAAGGAACTACACAATAATGACTTCACATGGAACAGAGAACATACCATAAGTGTAATATTACAGTAAAATAATTGAATCTAAGAATGTATTTTGCATGCTTTTCAGTCCCCTTTAATGTGTCAACTGATTAAATGTAATTAAGCCAACACTCTAGGAATATTTACATTTACCTGAAGTCAGCTGAGGTTGTGAGTATTAGAAGTTTGTCTGTTAAGGTTTTGCAAAAGACCCTGGGTATCCATCGTTGACAGAAAAGGAATTACTTCAACAGAGGTTGACCTGCTGTATGAGCGGTTCAAAATGGTTTTAGGGGGTCCCAGTCACCACACAGCCTCCAACTGACGCACAAGCCAGGTCACTAACTAGACACTTCTCAGGACTGTTTTCATCTAAATGCCCCACATGCCCCAGAAAGGAGAGGATCACAGGAGCAACCACATAACGACTGAGAGTAAGAGGGAAGGGACGGGGGAGAGGGCAGATGAAGAAAGAAGTAGTAATGGGGAACGACAGGAAGTGGCAGGAGAGGAGGGGAAATCCATCGATCAATCACACAACACCGAAAAACATCCAATCACATGACAGTTATATGGTCATCAACAACACACAAGAAAACACAAAGCCACCGGGACGCACACACGGGCTCAGGCCGGCTCACGAGACCGCCCGCACACTGAGGCACCACTATGAGAGAAAGAGCTGTGAAAGGGTTAAAGATGCTTACTCTATTCCCCACCCTGTGCCTCCAAAAATCACCCCCAGGGCCAGAATGGTCCCTGCTACTGCCCCTATCAGCCTGTTAGTGGCCACGCTCACTGTGCAGAGGGAAAAGGAGCATTATTACCACCCTGTCAAAAACAAATAGCTGGCTTCTGCTTTAGTAATGGATGAAGTAACACGGTTCCCCTCCATGGCGCTTTCCAACCCCTAAAGCGCCTCCCCCTGCCCCATGAGGACAAAATACCAGGTATACAACTGAAGTAAGTTTTCATTTTTACCTACAGAATCAAAATAAAAACTTTAATAAGGTCTTTATGTTTTACTTCAACCTGCAAGAAGTCTCCATAATCCTACTACACCCACAAAACTCACATTAAAGTTCTACAGTACGTCTGATCAGTCTGGACTAAATCATAGAAGAGCATTTAAACCTTTGTCATTTAATTTTGCGTGTGACAGAAGTTGCAAGAAACAGAAACCAACCCTTAGGTTCTTCATCTGTAGTGACATCAGGCTCTTTAGGTGGGTCAGGCATACTGCAGTCTGTCCCTGCCCAGGTGGTGTCACAGGTGCACGTGGCTTCATTGTTGCACACCTGTTCAAACCATATAGAACCAGATGAGGTTATGAAAGGAAAGCAAACGTTTTTAACTGCTGATGCATCAGGATTATTTAGGGAAACTGTACATCAAACTAAAACCATTCCCGCAAGCCATACGAACACTGGATATTTATAGCAGCTTGTTAAAAGAATGCATTTTTTATTTTAGCTTCATCTCTGCAATTTGTCACACACACACACACACACCCACACACACATCCACACAAATATATATATATATATATATATTTGTGTGGATGTGTGTGTGTTGGATTTATTGTTAATTATAAAGTATGTCAAATGACTCATGGCCTCCAGACCTTTTTCAGTATCTTCATAAATAAAGAGGATTAAGTTATCTTTTGGTAATTATGTTCACAATTGTGACAAAATGCACATAGGCTATGCTATAAATTAACTTCTCTTGCTGAGATAATAACAAGTTTAGCTTTTCAATATAGTCTCTGTGTTGTTTCTGGACTCTATCCATCTATTTTCTGCCACTTATTTCCAAACAGGGTCACAACTGACATCAGGTTAGAGCCGGGGTACACCCTGAACAGGTCACCAGTCTATCATGGGAACAATACACATAGACAAACAACCATACACACTCACTCCTATTGGTTATTTAGAGTCACCAATCAGCCTATCCCCAAGGTGCATGTCTTTGGACTGTGGGAGGATGCCAGAGTACCCAGAGAGAACCCATGCTGACACGGGAAGAACATGCAACTCCACACAGAAAGGTTAATGTTCGGACCTCCCCCAGCCAAGGCTCGTACCAGGAACCTTCTTGCTATGAGGCCACAGTGCTAACCAACTATGCCATTGTGTCTGTTTCTGGACACCCGATGCAAAAAAAAAAAAAATCTAATTATAAAGCTTGAAAATGGTCAAAATCATTATTGGGTTCACTTCATAGCTGTAATCAACATTTACATGTTTTAAATCAGCTTTATTCAACCAAGATCATGCCAAATGTGAGTTTTAATATGGTGTGACTTTTGTTGCTTTATGCATGTTAAAAAAATGTTACTATCCAATGAAAAATGCTTCAGTCTCATTTAAAAGCTATTTACAGTAACTATAATAATATGCCTGTAGAATTTAACACTAAACTCAAATTGAGTTTTTAGGACTTAAAAAAAAAACAAAAGACTCTTAAAAATACAGATGAAATGTTGTGTTTTTATAATATATACCGGTCACATACAGCAGGACTCACCCCATGTGCAGAGCACACCTGCCCGTTCTGTCCAATGGGGCAAGTGCTCATGTTGAGTGACTGGATGGGCAGACACTTGCGGTCAAGGCACATCATTGACGGCCCACATGGAGTCCCATCCTCCACGTATCCTAAATCGGTGTCATCATCCAAAATGATGTGAGCACCACTGTGTGAAAGAGGTGAGGAAAGAAGGAGCTAATCAAATCTTCAGAGAATGAAAAAGAAAACATCATACATCTGTGTCTTAATAAGTGCAAAAATGAAGTAAACGTGTTTACGTGCACTGTATCACATTGCCCTGGTGATTGAAGGAGGTGGGAGTAACGTCGCCTTTCATAAATCCAATGCGTGGGATTTGCCCCACATTGGTACACAGAAGAGAACCACAGAACACATCACTGCAACAAACAAAGAAACGCCACTTTTAAATCAGATGTGTGTTAAGATGTCTCATCACTGTCCTGCCTGAAACTCGGAAAGAGTTTAAGTCATGTTTAATTAAGAAGATGCCACTTCCTATTTAATTTGTTCACTGTAAACTGATTATACAGCTAAAACTACAAACAAATGGTTAGAATAATAAGGTAGGTGTTCTGGAGTAGCCATGTCAAACCCTGGATCTCAGTCCGTTAGAGAATGTGTGGCTGGATTTGATAAAAGCTTCATATTTGATCTTCACGTAACTTCACAGAACTTGAACGTTTTGCATGTCTTTGAACGGTGCACGTAAGAGTGGAGCAAAATTGCAGTGTCCAGATGTGCAAGCCTTACTGAGACGGAACCACACAGACTCCGTGCTGTGATTGCAGCTAATGGTGCATCAGTTAAATACTAACTTGAAGCAGGCAAGTATTTATTCTACCATTAACTTCATGTTGCATGTTTTTACTTTACAGCAACAATTTGCTTAAAGGCACAGCATCACATGCCTGTAACTGGATATCAACACATTGGCTGTTTTGAAACATCCATTAAAATCACTGTGGCATAGTCTTCAAAAAAATGCAAGAGGACATTATTGGAGGACGAAAGGACAAGAAGGAGAGCAAGAGACAAGATACGCATTAACATCTGACTGACTTTTACTGGCTGGAGAAGGCTTTGAGTAGAAACAGGAAACGAAGAATGCCTAAGCTTTAATCAGGGAGAACCTCTGAGAAAAGCTACTGAGATGCAGAAGTAGTCCTTCAAAAAATATACAAGTTTAATATTTTTATCTCAGTTAAAGTCTAAACAATGTATCAGGAGGCGGACATCAAATCTCTTGGTGCATCCTGAACTTTATAGATAATGATTATCTACAGATTAGTGTTTCTGATGATGAATCTGATTTCTTAATGCAACCAGTTTACTTTATAAGCTCATGTTCTTAACAGTCAGTATTATTAAAGCTCTCTGCAACGCCGGCACAGGGTTAATTAATGGTATAGTTTTAATATCCGCTGTTTCATGGGGGATTTATAAATGCCTGTTGGGGATATTAAAATAACAGATATTTTGAAAGAAAAAAAACTAGAAAAAACTCAGTTGCATAAGGCCATACACATTGCAGCAGCATCTGTAAATCAAACAGGCAACATTACTCCATAAGATAACTGTACATGACAGGAATAGTGTAATGAGGTCACATACTAGTGCTGCTTTAACTCCAGGGCTATGTTGAAGCTCTGTTTTTATATGCAAGTTTAATTAAGCAGACCAAACTCTGCACTGGTTCTGGATGTCTAAACATGGCAGTCTTAACATTCTAGCCAGAACTTGTTGGTCTCCATCACCACACTCCCAGTTACTGGAGTAAGCAGTTCTGTATTCCAGCCCAGCAAAGAATTAGTCACTGGAGCACAAACCAGAAAAGCAAAAACCCTAAATAATACCAGTTAAGAGAGAGAAACATACAATAAGCATTACATATCACAATCCTGACTTTGCAGGAAACTGTTCTGTAAAGAGATGAGACATTTTTGTCTCATATTGGGAACTTATGAAACTATTTCAAGTCCTGTTTTAAAGACAGAACTGGACAGAAGAAGGGATTTTTTAAAAACTATTTAACTATTTATGGCACTTTTTTGCACACACGTCACTTAAACACTTGTTTCTATTAAAAGACATTCATTCTGACATCCATTTCGAGCAATATACTCACTGTTTGCTACACTGGATCCACCTGTCTCCATCCTTCCCACAGTTTCCCTTCTCTGTTCCTTCTGTGTTCAGCTTCTCATAGCAAAACTTTTCTGAACCTCCAGCCTCTAAAACAGAGAGGACACATGGACATCAATGTCAGTCTGTGACACTCCACAAACAATATCCAATAAAAAATGGTTCTTACTTGAGCCCCAGATGTATTTACACTGGTTCTCTCTGGTTTTGCATTCTCCACTGTAGCAGCGACCCTTAAATAGAAAAACAAGCATGGATTTTCATCCTCACTTCGCTTTTCATTTTCTCTTGTCTGGGTTTCTTACCTGGTTTACCTGGCAGTGGTAACCATCTTGCTTATGGAGATTGGGGGGACACTAAAAAACAAACAAACAAATAAATACATGAAGCAACAAATCTTCTCTGTTGTTCACTTTTAATGCTTTAGAAAGCAAACAATGAACGATTATAAACCAAAATAAATCATGAGTGCAACATGACAAGACCTGTCCAGAGTCTCCAGAGCAGGTCTCTGAAATGTCACAGTCGTTCACAGCATAGCGGCAGCTGTACCCTCGTGGGTAGAACTGGATGCACAGAAGAAAAGTTTAAGGGCTTTCAGAAATAAAGACCACAGTTATTTTTTTAACTTTAACACCAAGTTCCTACCAGACATGTGTTATTGCAGCAGGGACCATCACTGCAGTGTGCCCCGTTGGCGAGGGAGCACTTCTTGCAGCATTCCTTATAGCAGTCCTAAAACAGCAGAAAGAAGATATTTTCACCCACCTGAATAAACAAGAGGACCGCAAACAAACAAGTGAAGAGAAACTTACGGCTCTCAGTCCACAGTCACACTCTTCTCCCACTTCTACAAACCCATTCCCACATTGCGCTGTCTCAAACAACTGCAAAATGAATCAAGGACGGTGTGACGCAAGGGTGTGTGTGTTTCACAGCAGCTGTAACGGGTAGGACTGTGGGCACCTTACCTTAGTTGGCTTGTTAAACAGACACGAGCCTCCACCTTTTAAAAGGAACTCTTTGTAGTCTGAGATGCTACATTTGGAGAATTTCTGCGAGCGTTGGACCCTGAAGAAGGAGAGGTCAGCAGAGGAAATAAGAATATGGTTTACTATAAAAATGAAAGCAGTTGCTCATGATAGCTATTCTTTTTAATAAAGGATAAACAATAACATGTATTTTATCATGAACAAACACAAACAGAACTGCACATTATTGTCTCATTTCTAAAGTTGTAGTTATTTTATTACAGACTGCGCACGAGCAAGTAGCTGTTTAAGTCTCACTGTCTGTTTCTTTTTGTCTTTGAGTGCAAGCTGGACATTACCCAGTGTCCTCCATTATGCAGCCGCTCCACTGGTGAGCACATCCACATTCCTCTGCAAGAGGAGAGCAGACCATTCATTTAAAAGAGAATCAGTATTCAGCAGAGGGTTTACTACCTGATGTCTACGTTATTCAGCTTAATCACAGAGAATTCCTTCATCCTAATGACTAACTCGTCTTTAACCAGTTAAGGACCAGTTTTGCTGATGGTTAGCTTGTTTTTAAGCTTTCACTTTGTGACCCGGCTGTTTTGTTTAGTACTCGGATCTAAAACTTGAAAATAAAATTCTCCAAGAGTGAAAATGGTTGCAAATAAATAAAGAAAAAAATGACTAACTTCTAATCAAGTTGTTGAGACTTTGATGTGTTTTATTATTTGTTTAACTAAAAGATTTAACACTAAAAAATGAAGTAAAATGTTTGTATGATTTAGTGACTAAAACTGTAGATTGCAATCATCTGTAGTAGCACAAAGGAGCTAATGTTTCTCCATTCAGTATCAATGGAAGTGAGAGTGTTAAATCAGCATCTAATTTAGCCTCATATCAATCACTAATTCCTGAATTAAATCAAAATGAAATTTGGGAAAAGCATAAAATAAAAACATAGAATTGTTAACCATTAAATTAATATACTGTGTGATGATCAAACTCGAGATGTACACTCTGAGTAGAAACACATCAAAGTAAAGTACGTCCTGTAAAAGTGTCTAACCATGCTCAACTTCTTGTTTTATAAAGTAGAGAAAAACTATTTCACCAAACTGTTGGTTATTATTAGTAAGCGTAAACATTACAATGTTGTAAACAAAGATTACTGTCGGGAATCAGTTTAGCTCCACATGAGCCTTGTTTTCAGTCTGTTTGCCATTATGTAAACTATCTCCTGTAAAAATGAAGGAAACATTTACTAATTTTGTTTGCTATAGTAGTTATCAACTAGTTTGCAAAACTCGGGGAAACTTTGCCCAACAAAAAATTAAAGAGGCTTTGCTGTTTGGAGGATGGAAAACAAAGCTGGAGGATGGAAGATTACCAACTTCAAACAGGCAGATAGCGACATCCCCCCTAAGACTCAAAGCTCCAGTTTCACCCTTGCAGGTGGATCCATAACAATCAGAACCTACCTAAAAATATGTGACAATCATGTTTTCTTATTTTCTTATTGGGTTTTTATTTTAGTCCCTTGTTTAAACCACAAGTGCTTAAATTCAGACTTCTTGAACAAGAGTTCTGCAAGTGTTCAATGTAGCTTGTTGGACATCGGTCCATGATTTGGTGATCTCCATTCCTCGTGCTTATCTTTTGTGTCTTATGGCCTGTGTTGCCACGTGACATGGCTTTGATCCTGACTGTTTTATTCCTACCTTACTTACATTAGTAGTGAGTTAATAACTGTGTTTTATGTATACTTCTCTTGGATGCTGGGTCCCACTGGATGCCCAGGTTCTGTGCCAGGCTCTGGGATAGAGACCCTGCCATGGACATGGCGCTGCCATACTGTGGGAAAAACAAAGGCCAGAGATAATAGAGTTGCAGTGATGCAAGCAAAGTGACACAGATATTAGACAGTATATCTGACCTCATTGACCCCCACTCCACGGCTCACAGAACAGAGGCCTCCGAAGTACGCAAAGCTACTTCTACGGTAGTGGAAGGTCACATTTCTACAAGAGTGATGAAGGGCAGAAAAGAGGATGTGAATGATACATGAAAGGTACAAAGAAATAATAATAATCTGCACAGGCTGTCAGATTATTTTTAATCAGGCAGCATGTGCAGTCTGATTAAAAATAACTAAAACACATAATTTAAAAAAATCATCAGGTCTTAAAATGAGGAATTTTTCTCTTATAACAGAAACTATAGCATTTGGAGCAGTGTTATTTTACACATGATTTAACTATTTAATGTTCTTGTGGAGGATTTTTGATGCACCTATTTTTTATTTTTATTCACACCTCTCTTAAGATCCAACCACAACATTTCAGTGAGGATTTGCAGCTAAGTTTCAGATAATTTTTCTGTTGAGTGAACCCGTTTCTGTCAAGTTTAAGCTGTCAGACAGCTGACCACACATCCGACCAGAAAGCAGTTATAGTTAGTTTGTCCACATTTTTCTGCCTTTCATGTTGTGTTTTTATTAAATTAAAAAAAAAAATCTAATATTCAGAGGTTTTTTAATTATTACAATTAACTAAGTAAATCTGTTCTTATCAGTTCTTTATCATGGTGGATTCATAAGTCTACAATGACTGTCACGGCTCTTACCTTACAATACACAAAGCCAGACCATTTCAGATTTTTTAAAAAAGAGGGAAAGGGAAAAAGGGCAAAGCTGCACAAACAGGTGAAACAAAGAACTTACGAGAAGAGCTGAACCGAATCAGCATTTAGCTTGATTTTCTGCTGTCGGTACTTGGAAAACTCTTGCAGAATTTCCAGAGGCATCACACTAATGGGGATGTGATCTCGATCTGTCCAGATCTCCACAGCAACGAGCACTACACGTGTATGCAGCTGGTCTTTGAAGACCTGCCATTGAAGTGTGCAGTGAAAGGGAATAAAAAAGGGGGGAGCGAAAGTGATAGGCAGAGAAACAGAGAAAACAGCACAGGGAGACAAATACAGCACCAGGTGTGAGTTTGAATTTGAACAGTCGAAAGGACAAATAAGGGAGTGTGGTACACTCGGAGCAAGGAGGAGCAAGTTGTAAATAAAATAATGAAGATCTTCATATGCATAAAGCAGTTATGTGGCACATCTTTCAGAGGATAACTTAAAAAGCTTACTCACATTATCCACAACATTCATCACTGACTTAGCAAAATGTTTGGTGTTCTGCTTGCCCTTGTGTCGTTTATGCTGCAGACAAGAAGAAAGGGGGAAAACAAGATGAACAAGCTGCAGTGTATGTTCAGCATGCACTGTAATGCAAAGTGGGATGCACTTAGTGACAATGCTCCCTCCTGTGGGGAAAAAAGCAGAGTAGATCTGAAATATTAATACACAGCCGTTCCTGACATTTAATCTACATGAACATTTTTTGCCGACTTAATTATGAGAACTGCTTTGTTTCAAGAACGTTAAATGCTACAAAAACAGTGAAGGGAACATTAGTTTTATTTATTCATTTCATTACACAATATCACCACCCAGATTTGAATCAGTACTTTTAGTCTGAGTACTTTTGCATGGGTAAAATATTTTTGGCAGCCATCTTTCTGGGGCAATCATAGATTTTTGCAAAACCTGCCATCTGGCCCCTCATTCTGAGTGCCGTTCTTCTTTCCTTTCACCATCTGCATGTCACTGTTTGCAAAATTTCTCTCGCTGCATAAAAGAGAAACCTTGGAGTTGCAACAGCAGAAATTCTAATGTAGGTTTTAATGGTTACAACAGAAAGCTGCCCAGTGATGTGGTGGTTGAGACTGTCTGCCTTTATTCACCAATAATAAAAAGAGCCATCGTGGCCTCGTAGTGTACTTTTGTTTTATTAGAAAAGTGGAAATTCCTCCAAAACCTATTCCAACTTTAAAGTACCGTCCAGCTTTTTCTGTTAGTCTTTTAACGTGTGTTGCAACTAGGAGCACCCAGTTGTTAAACTGGAGCCTATCCCAGCAATTATCCAGAGAGAGAGGCAGGGTACACCCTGGACATGTCGCCAATCCATCACAGGGCCAACTTAAAGAGATAGACAAGCACTCACACTGACTCCTAGGGACAATTTAGAGAGACCAACCAACCTAAATGTGCATTTGGACAGTGGGAGGAAGCCAGAGTGCAGCTTCAACAGCCCAGAGCAAATTTAAAGAACTAAATAGGTTATTTAAGCCCTAGATATTTTGTTTTTCCACTAAGATCTAAGAGGAGGATAGCTGGAGTAAATTCAATTATGAGTAGTGAGTCACTCCTGCTTTGCTGACACACAGCAGCCTACAGAGAAGTCAAACAAAGAAGTCTGCTTTAGTTGTATTGTGGATGTTTTCTTTTGTGTATAAGAATATTTAGTTATTTACACTTACTTCCTACCAGCATAATAAAATCCTCTCTTAGAGCAGATCCATTTATACAGCTAACATAAATGAAGAGGCTGTTTCAGCTGCATTCACAATGTTCATGTTGCACATGTCTGCAGCTTGTAAGTGTTTTTCATGGCTGCTCTTGTGTTTGTAGACTGTAAAAACTATTGCTGTCCAACTCCAAGGTGGCTTAGGATCTGCCACAAATATTTAACCTGAGGTGACAAAGCACAAATAACATGGTGGGAAAAGTCTAAAAATCAGATATTTTGTCGTGTGACTCTTTAAGTACAATATCATCTTAATCAGTCTTTTTAGCTCAAAGTTCCTGCCTTAGAAATGCTGGGGATCAAGAAAAGACCATAGCTTCTGGTGAAGTTCTTGCAGTTAAGATGCAGATTAGGAGGCTCAAAGTGTCCCCCCTCTGAGTGGCATAAATTCAGTGTATTTATCTGTAATTTGTACCGCTTACTCCAATAAAGGGGTGAAGGAGCTTATCCCAGCAATCATTGGGATAGGTAGAGGTAGGGTTCACTCTGGACAGGTTGCCACTCCATCACAGGGCAACACAAAGAGACAAACAACCAGTCACACACACATTAACTCGTAAGGATAATTTTAAATGACCAGCTAACATACATGTCTTTGGACAACAGGGCGAAGCTGGAATATCCAGACAGAGCCCACACTAACATTGAGAGAACATGCGAACATGCTAACCACCACCGTGCAGCTCAAATTCTTTGTAGTGATTATGTAGTGACTTATCCAACTAATTTACTTCCGCTTAGGAAGTTTGTTTCCTGTTAAGGGGCTACTGGTCTCTACGGGCCATACATTTAGGTGTGGAGGTCTTGTGATTGGTCCAGATGTGAACTTAGGAATGTCTGTCCATTTTCTATATAAGGCTGATCATACAGAGTTTCAGTGGGATTTTCAATGATAGGAGCCAGAATCCTCACTCTACAGATTGGTTTTTAGTCTAATTTCTTGTAATAAGCCTTTTACATTCATCAACTTTGTGTCCAGAGCTATTTTGCATCCAAGCTACTCACCATCACTTCAACCTCTTCAAAATTATACCTCTACTACAAAGTAAAGAGCATCTTTCAACCAAAAAAAGAAGTCAAAGTAGCTTGTAAAAGTGGATACTGTCAGTGAAATCACATACCAAATTATGGTCAATGACAATCATCACTTCCAAATATTTCATCTCTTCAAATACACTGCGAGGCATCTGCAAGACACAGCAGTAAAGACACCAAAAAGCATGTGATTTGGAGAATAAATCACAACAAGCTGGATTGTACGTGGACCCAAGTAGAAAACATGTTGAAAACATCCATCATTTGAGAGAGACACTTACTGCTCGCTTTTTTCTGCGCTTCAGCCAGGATAAGTCATCCAACTCAGAGAAGAGCTGCTCCTTCTCCTCTGCAAATAGAGACAGGGAAACAGTGACTCTTCGACACACATATTAAGTATTTAAACAGCCAACAAGTATGGCTTTTGCACATGATTCTTCTAGAAATGGAACATTTTTCTTCTGCTTTGGATAACGTAACTTACTCATGCATTTACTATTTATAAACGGTTAAAGTGTAACGATGATTACATGTAGTTTCCACCTTAGTGTGTGATTGCATATTTTCTTCTAAAAACTCAGTTATTTGGGATCAGGGTCATTTGGGTGTAGTGCTGGACAGAGAAAAACTGACAGACAAGTCTTTTTAAGATGATGGGCAGCAATAATGGAAATGTTACCCAGTTCCTCCAAATCATTGTTCCACAGGATGGAAGCTGTTCTTTTAAGCTTATGCGGCCTTGCAGCTGTATCCTGCAGGAAGCAGACGTGTGAACAGAAGAGGGAGGAACTGAGAAAAGTAGAAAAAGCTCTGGGCACAATGAAACTTTCATTCAAAACACAAGTGTACAACTACTAACATTTTGGTAATTTAACAATAAAGGAATATAAAAATGCATGTGTATTTGTACTAAAATAAGACATTGTGATTTCTTTGCCATATCTGACCACCTTACTTGAAATAGCACGTATTTCTAAATGTCTAAATATATCAGCATGTTTTGGTTTTTAAATTATTAGTTTTTAATCAGTACCTCAAAATTTCCTCGTTTACTTGTACTTTTTAATGCTCTGATCGTGTTTATCTGCTAAAGGATCCAACCAGAGGTCAAATCCACCCTCTTTTATTACAAAATGTTATTGTTTGGTTCTCTATTTCATAAAGATTGTAAATGTATCTTTAGACTGATATTAGACCCACTCAAACAGTAGACACACAGACAGTAAATTATCAAAGGAAATGAGTGAATAGCTGCAGAAGTACGGATTAATATATAAAATATTTTTATTGTCGGTTTCATTACTGGACTGTAATAACATTCAGTGTAATTATAGGCGTAACCCTTAAATTTATACACACTAAAAATAATTTATTCATGATTTGTCGCCTAGCAGGCGCAGGATGATGATTCATACTGTGCAGTG
>JBAMIG010000013.1:12010595-12031675 GCA_037177335.1 Kiunga ballochi | reverse complement strand
CTATCTATCTATCTATCTATCTATCTATCTATCTATCTATCTATCTATCTATCTATCTATCTATCTATCTATCTCTAATTGTGCCAATCATCTTTATTAAACAAAAAACAAAAACGAAAATAAAAATAAATACACATATTTCCACCATGTTTACAAAAGAGAGGTATATTTTACCTTTGATAGAACAGGTTTTCCATTTTCATAGTGGATCTCAACATAATCTGAAGACAGCAAATCACTGGAAAAACAGAGACGAGGGTTAGTTAGGGTGTAAGAATGTCCCAATGAAACCACAAGGGTAGCTTGCCCAACTGCCTGTGCATTTCTGAATGTGGTTTAAAACCTACTGCAAGTACTGACTTGTTTGGCATTTGCACAAGAATAATCACCACTGGAATGTCCAGATTAGCTTGCAAAAACACTACATCCAAATGTAAAAATAAAAAAAAATTAAAAAGTGTGGTTGTGGTGTTAAATATGACTTGCCCTCAGGAAAAGTTATGATGTAAGTGGTCCTGAGGGTGCGGACTTATCCAAACAGAACAAGCGCTGTTTGTTCAAATGAACTATCTCTTAAAGCATGTAAATAAAACAATTAGGAGCACTTTGAATTGTCCTTTACAGGAAAAGTGCTATACAAATAAACTGGCCTTGCCTTGCCTAGAAACTCCGTGTTCTCTCTATGTGGTTTTGATGCATGTATTGCTGTTGACCTGAGCTGCTGATGGTCGTCTTGGAAAATAATATTTAAATCTCAAGATTATTTTTATTATTTTATTATTTTTATTTTATATATTTATTTTTATTTAAATACATTAAATAGACAAATAAAGACCATCCTTATGTAAAGAGGGTGCATGTTACAGCTTTAAAAAAAATCACAACAGTGAATGAGAAACAAGCACCATACAACCAGAAGCGACCAACAACACCAAATGATGTTAATGATTTCGAGGCATCAGCTTCACCTTGAACACAACGGTCCTGGCCGCTTCTGCTCCCTGACTCAGCGCCCCTCGCTGTTACACACACTCAATCTGTTAGCTGACTTCAAGAGGCTGAGATTTCTGCCACAATAGCGTTTTTTTTCTAAATAACCTTGCAAATCAACAACATTCTCTTCTCTGTGGGCATGTAGCATTCCTGCAGCATAAAAAAGGAGCAATCTTACATTTTTTGAGTGATGCTAAGCAGCATCTGAGATGGAAGTGCACCATTATGTGAGGACAGTCAAGGCATGAGCAGCATCTCTGAGACATTCCTGAGTGAAGGGATATTTTTATCTTGACAGATGAGGCAGGGCAAAAAGAGTGGGAAATGCCATAGTGTCTTTGTGTTGGTATGAATCTAGGAGTGAAGTTTGTGGAGAGATAAAGCCCTGGAACATGAGCCACTTGAGATGCGTGTCTGAAATTCTGAGAGGGGTGACTGTGTAGGGAGACGACAGGAAGGGAGTCCTGCCCCGAGGTGTCTTAGTTGATGGGAGACAGAGTGGAACTATGCAGCAAAAGAAAAAAAAGGCAGGAACTCATGAACAAGAATGAGGTAAGGCAGAGAGAAAATGCTACAAGACTGCAAAAGGCTTTCATTTCTGGTGCCAGATCAAAAAAAGCCTTGTAGTTGCACACAATGTATCCACCTGGTTTGCTTAAGTATAAAGAGAAAAGAAAGACCAGCTTGCACCAAAGTGTTTCAGGTCCACACATCTTCAGCTACAAAATGCAGATGATGCAAACTTTTTCTTACTGTAGAATTTAATTCTATTGGCTTGAGTTATCTTTCTTCCGGTGTGCAATCCCAGGTACAGAAAGAGGTGAGTAGATGAAGTAGCACCCATTGGCAGCTTGCAGATCTGGCTATATTTAGCTCAGTACTGTCGCAGCTACAATACTAAGCAGAATTCAAACCCCCGTTCTCACACACACAAAAAAAGGCATCTCACAGATAACCTGCGCACTAACAGCTGGGAATCAAGGTCACACGCCTCGCTGCTGTCTTATGTGCAGAATAACATTAATACAATATGATGCAATGTGTGGGTCAGACTTTGCTGAGACTGTGTGATCTGGGAACAGGATGCAAAAATGAACTCTCTGCTGTTCCACTAAAGACATCACTGCCTCCTTGCTACATTGTGTGACCTTCAAACCCCAACAGATTGATGGAGTAAATGTGTGTAAATAAGATTTGCTTCAGACAGGTGTTAAATTTTCCACTTTCTAAGCTTTTATGGTACCACTTAAATGATAATAAAAAACTAATACAGAGATAGCAGAGCAGGCAGAGATGTATTTGAAATGTTTGCTTCATTTATCTATCTTATCTACTGTAAAAACAAAGACCTCCACTATTCACTCACAATATAGTACAATAGAAAATCAGATTTTTTTCATAACAAGATCTACTTATAAATCCAACTAAAGCATGTAAAAGCTGGTCAGCCTTTTTACGCCTCTGTTTAAAGCTGTCATATATGCGGACAGGCTACTTTATGCTGGGAGTGAATCAATATCATTAAGTAGGTTGAATGGGACAGTAATGGCAGACCACAAAGCGATGGTCTCTCTGCTCAATTCAGAGCACAACTATTAAAATGTCTGCAGTCAAGCAACTAGAAAAAAAAATTAAAATCCATGTAGCACTTACAGTTGACCAATTAAGTTTCCCTCATTATGTTATCTCCTGCAAATGTTTCTTTAATCACTGAGAGATGGAAAGAGGAATATGTAAGGGAATGAGAGGAGACTGTAGTACAGATCAGGATAGACAGATGCAGAGAAGCAAAATGATGGGTAGCTTTAAAACAAGTACTTGGGAATTTAAGGGGGCAAGTGAAGCTGTTGTAGGACAGGGGTGGTGTGGTAAAAAGTGGGGATTTTCGTGGTTATGTGGGTGGCATTTACCAGTTAAAGTTTATAGAGTGATTTTTGAGGTAAATTGAAGAGAAGGAAGTTCCATTTGTCAAAGCGGGAAGTGACTAGGCTGCTGACCAACACAGCGGTGGAGTGAGAGGGGAGGGAGAAAGTATACAGATGGATGGGGGTATACAGGCACACTTATGTTATTGATATGAGCTTGAAAGGATAATATGCTTTTGATGATGGTACCCAGCGTCATCATCGAGGAGAAGAGGGAACGGATGAGTCGTCAGAGAGCAAGAAGCTGTTAGTTTTGGGAAAAGCTGGAGGTACGCTGATGAGAAGGAGGAAAATAAACAAGAGCTAAGAAAGAGAAGAAGGTGGGATAGAGTTAAGGCCCATTTATGCTTACATTTGTAAATGGGACGTCTGTTTCAAACGTTTTCCTATCTTTCTGCTCGCATACTTCCTATTTTCTTTTACGTAACAATAATTTTAAGTCAGTTCATCCATAAGCAATCAGTGTGGAGTTTGGAGTTCTGTCCCGTGTCTCGTCGGTATTAGTAATTTACAACCACTAAGGTGCCATCCAGAAACACCTGAGGAGGTAGATGAATTAACCAACTATGTGTTTTTACTGTGCTAAACTAACTTTGTCTTTTCCTAGTACTTCTTATCTAGTAGTTTCTGCGTCATCTTCTTTTTCCTCCTGTCTTCTCTTCTTATATAATAGGTTGTAATACTCTGTTTATGCATCAAGTGATAGATAGCTAAGTTCCTGGAAAACAAACCAAATGGCATGCATGACTGATGCAGGACACAGATTAAACTGTCCACCCATCCTCTACATCAAGCATAAATAGGCCTTTAGGTTGGCTGGAGATGTAGCTGGAGATGGGAAAATGAATGTTGTGTTTCCAGAGAATATTTCACAGAGGTGGTTATAGGGAGTGAATAGAAGGGGACCCAGGACGGAGCTCGGGGGGACACCAGTAGGTACAGGAGAGAGTTGGGAAGAGAAATTCTTGAGTTGAATAAACTTAGTGTAGCAAGAGAGATGAACCAAATGAAACACACCATATAAAAACAACGGTCAGCTACTGATATTTTCAGTTTAGCTTTATCTTAAACATGCCATTACATGCTTACATGCCATTTTTTGTCAACAATATTTGATTTTCTTATAACATCCCTGTCAAAATGTAAATTTGGCATGAGCAAGCAACATGTAATTTACACCTGGTATCTCTCCAGAAATTTGATTAGTGTCACTCCCTGGAATCAGTTAAATTTGTATTCACCACCTTTAAGCAAGTGCCAAAAATATGAGCAACTTTCCAAATGAATAATTTATAGATGATTATTTGTCTGACAGAAAGTATATCCACACAGTTACACCCACTTATTAGTGCTTACAAGACACAACATAGGGATAGAGATAAAGAATCCCAGTAATCACCGGTGAGATTGAAAGATTTAGCAGTAAAACTGATCACTTCGCAAATGCAGCCAGATCGGATGAGCAGCACTTACTTGTTAAGTGCTAGATCCAAAACAAATCTGGACCCAAATGCTTCCAATTGGAAACTTGCTTTAGCGAGATGGACTGTCTGTAGAGACAAAGAAAGAAACTCAAAGATATGTCTATAAAGTACAACTTTAAGATCCTCCTCAGAGTTTGTATTGGAGCTCATAAGACAGACTGCTCTCAGCATCAAGACATATAGTATTAGAGGGTAAAACATGAATTCTGTAAGTTAACATTGCTGTATGTCTGCAGGACTGTATTTGCATTGTCACATTCTGCAGTGATGAATACAAATGGAATTAGCATCATCATCCCTCCTATAGTCCAACTCAACTTAGCTTACCTCCCCCTCGGTGGCTTGGTTTTTGACCTGAGTGTTCAGATCATGATAGGTGCTCTCCTGGTCCTCATTTAGGTAGTAGATTAACCGTGAGGGGTAGGTGATTGCTTGCTCTACTGCATGTTGTGATGTGTTGTCTGTGGGAGGTGCTGCAGTTGCCTGTTGCTTCAGCAGTGCTGTCACCACATCCCTCTCAGCCTTGTCCTCTACTCCTTGAGTAACTGCAAGTGAAAATCCAAAATCAGAAACTTTTCCAGTTAAATCTAATCATTGAATAACTGGGCATTTTAACCTACAGTATGAGCTGGAACAACTTTGGGTAAATTTGGATTTAAAAAATGGGGTAAAAAAAAAAAAAAGCCCTTGCTTGGTCATTTAGGGATTTTAGCAAAAACTATTCCACTGTATAAAATGATAATGGACAGGTGGATTGGGTTTGGAAATCTGCAAAAGAACAAACATCTCTATAAAAATGTCCCAGTGACTTGGAACGGATCAGGAAAAGATTTTTTACAATAACCCAACATGTGGGAGCCTGAACCTCAAGAGAGTAACTTCACATCATGTAACACTGAATGATGTGAACATGCCTGTGAGGAAGTTTCTTTATTTTTGCACCTGAAACCTTGGTATAGTGCATCACATAAAATTAATGCAGAATTAAAGTTGATGATCTGGACTGGAGCCAAAGCTGGTTTAGTCTTCAGATGTAAAGACAAGACTATAGCCAACCTTGTATTTCTAAGAACACGCGCAGGTTAGATTACAAATAGCCTCTACTACACCACTATGCACTTTAGAGAGAGTCTCAGCGGCCAACTCTAATGGGAAAATTAACCTCTTTCGTTTTCTTTTTTTTTTTATTATCTAAACAAAAGATGCTGCATGTAGTCTGCTCATGCACCGTCACGTTGGAGACGCCGCATATGAAATTGAATAATTCTCTGTGATAGCTACTTGGATGAACACCCAAATAGGGACCATGAGACATCATTTCACCAAAGCAGAGGACGCGAAAACCACATCAAATAAAATCAAGGTGACAAAAAGGAAAAAGAAAGAATAAGCCAACACAATACAATACGTACCGGATGAAGCTATTGATGGATGAAGCCAAGGCGAAAGGACGCTGACGAGCGAAGTGGCCAGAAATATCAAATGCATGATTCATATTTGATAACTGAAATATCTCTATATCAACACAGTGACGCATTTAGTAGCTCGCGGCCCATCGTGGCGTTCGGGGTAAGGGGTGGCTTTCTTCACAGATCTATCTCGGAGACACCGGGCTCTGCTGCAGTAGATGCTGAAGTGGAGAGAGAGAGAGGGAGGAGAGGAGGGGAGGGGGAGCGGAAGAAGGCGGTGGCCAGGCAGCAAAGTAGTAGACTCCTCCTACAGATGATGTCCCATAGACCTATAACAATCACAAACTAGTAGATAAACTAGTAGTTTCTAATGAATGAATGAATTATATAAATACACCCATGTCAATACATGTAAATATGTATGATAGATGGATAGATAGAGTTTTGTAGTGTGAAATAACCCTATATCTTTCATTTATCCATCCATCCAGTTCCTTTTGCTTATCCACAGTCAGGTTGCGGGAGCAGCAACCAAGGGGGGGAAACCCAGACATCCCTCTCCCATGCCACATTTGCCAGCTCATCGAGGGTAATCCTGGAACACCTCACCAGGGAGGCATCCTAACCAGATGTCCTTAATACCATTACTGCTGATGCTTCACTGTTCCACCTGTTGATCTCACACTCCATCTTTCCCTAATTTGCAAATGAGACCCAAAGATACTTGAACTTTTTCACTTGGGGCATAACTCATTCTCATCCTTTGAGGATCCTCCACATTTTTCTGGTTGTGGATCATGGTCTCAGATTTGGAGGTGCTGAATCTCATCCCAGCCGCTTCATGAATCACTCGAATGGAAGCTGGGGATCATGTCCAGATGAAGCCAACAGAACCACATCATCTGCATAAAGCAGAGACCCAATCCTGAGGCCACCAAACCGAATTCCCTTAACCCCTAACACCTCGGCTGCACCTAGAAACTCTGTCTAGAAAACTTATGAACAGATTTGGTGATAAAGGGTAGGCTTCAAGGAGTCATAACCCTCACTAGAAAGGAATTCAACTTACTGCAGCCAATACAGACCAAGGTCTGACACCAGTCGTACAAGGACTGCACAGTTTGTACAAGAGAGTATGACCACAAAAACTATAAACAAACTGTGGCCTAGAGCGTCCTTATGTGAGCTTTCATTTGATTTTCTTTATTATATGCAAATAAAGTAGACCCAACACTTGAATAACTGGTCATTAGTAGTTGTGAGTACGTTTATAAAAAATAAAAAGCAGAGTTTATGGCAGTTTTGTGGATTAGAGCATTCAGATAAGTGTTAACTCAATGTAGAAGAAACAAAAGCAATTATCTAAGGGAAACCGTTTTTGCTGTACTTCAGTCTGTAAAGGTTGCAAAACCATTTCCAAGCAGTTTGAAGTCCATGTCACAAGTAAAAAAACACACAACTCAAGACAATTTGCAGTCTTAGAAGGAGTTTATGTCATAACAAGTTCATCCCAAGGTCAGATTTTGTGAATACTTAGAGAAGTAGCAAAAAGTTCAACAGCACATTTCAAAGATTACAGACATTAGTTAGCAGTTATGTTAATGTAGCAATGAACTAATAATAATAAAAATAGCAACAACAACAACAATAATAATAATAAAATATTTGAAGGGTCTCATATATTTAAAAAAACCCTAGCACAACCAATTTGTTTGGCAGCCAGGCCATCATTCTGCTGAGGACACAACAAATGTTTGTTTGTTTATTTAAAGAGAAAGAAAATCAATTTCTATTTTAAAAAATAAGACATTATATCAGAGCTAAGTTCAATTGAACAAAAACTATAAGACTCATTGGACAAAGGGATCAAAGTGGAATGGGTGGCCATAAATTTCTAAATTGACTAAATTTCCCAACTTGGGATTAATAAAGTTCTTCTATTCTATTCTATTCTATTCTATTCTATTCTATTCTATTCTATTCTATTCTATAATGCACAGTCATACATTTGGCAAAAATAAACAGCACAGATAGCCTACTAGTGGTGGAAGTGTGATGATTTGTAATGGCTTTGCTGCCTTGAATCCTGAACTCTGTACCAAAGTGTTTCTGAACAATTTGTAAAGCCATCTGTCTGACAGATAAAGTTTTAATTAAAGTGGGTCACAAAACAGGACACTGATCACAAGAATATAAATCTACAATAGAATGGCGGAAAAAAAGGCACCGACGTCATTAAAAAGTCAGTGAATAAATCATACTCCATATCTCATCATGACTGAAATACTGTGGTGGTGTGAACAAACAAATGGTTAAAACCTCAGTTAAATGAAAAGGGGGACATTAATAATGAAGGAAAAAAAAGAAAAGTGGGGAACAAATACCTTTGCTACAAAGTTAAAATCTTATTTAAAATGTTTTAAAAGCTATTGAATTATAGGTTTTGTTCCTGCTGCTTTCAAATTGTTTAGTTATTCAGTAAATGCATCATGCATTTGTTTTCATCTGCAATTAGATGCATGTCTTATTTCATAACCAAAAGGCTCTTTAAATAAAGAAAACATTACAGCTTATCATGACATGAAAGACACAGGTGTTACTAATAACCAGAAGAATGTTCATGTTCTCTTTAAGTTTCTTAGTCTGCATCATGGGGAGGCAGGGAGTCCACATCTGTACATCAGAACAAAGTGAACACTCAAACACTGAAACAGGGTGAGTTAAATTAAAGCCAGACATCAGTGATTCTATCAATAATGCTGAACTGTGAAGCATCAAGCAAATATAAACTTGATGGGAAGACCTTCACATCTGAGGGAGATTTTTTTTATAATCAACATGTCAAAGATCCTACATATTTCACACTTCAGTTATAAAATACATCTAAAGTTAAATTTGACATAAAATTAGATACAGATGGATATCACACGCCAAGTCAATAATGCATTTTCAACCTTTAACAGATGCTGGAAAGTGTTAAACATGAGATCTCCTGACAGCTTTAAGAGAGAAGGATTAATTAGATTTTAAAAAGTCACAAGAAAATTTTTTTATTTAAATGTTTCTCCTTTTATTGCAAACCCGTTTTATCTCAGCTACACGAAGAAGGAATTTTACTGTTAACAGTTACAAGAAAATGAAAACTGAATGAGTTCCTCATTGATTATGAGCTACTTGAGATGGCACTAAAAGTGCTTGTTGTTAGGTTGCCTTTAAATGTCTTTAAAGGCCTTAACATGCCCCCTTTGGTGGACTTTTCTTTGATGCAGTGTTGCAGAAGGAGACTGTGAGAGCATAATCAGAAAATGGAAAGACCTTCATCTTGATTGTTAGACTCCACAGAACTACTTTGACAGCTCTCCCTGAGGGTTGCATCATCCACAGAGGAATGAGATGCTCCTTTTGGGTCGCAGTGGCTTGAGACAAAGCAGTTTGGCTGACCGATGGGACAAAATGGGAAAGAGCAAGCTGCAGTGTCCCCATAATGATGTCTTTGATAGTTAGACATCTTTAGCAACTTAGTTCTTTTTTCTCTGGTAGCTATAAGCCCGTGGAAGTAATTTAGCTGTTTTTCTTTAACTACTAATGAAAGGAATGGGGAGCAAAGTTGTGTAAGCACCATATTTGAAAACTGCAGCTCATAAAGTAGCCTGACAGCTCTGACGATGGAAACATTGTTTTCTCCATCAGCCGTGACAAGTCAGCAGGAATTTACATGCTGCATGAAGACAGTCAGTTTTTCCATTTTTTACAGTATGTTCCTTCTGCAAACTTGCACCAAGTCTGAAGCTCCCTGCATGGTTTCTATTAAAGCTTAATAATATTTAATAAGGCTTCTGTGATAGCTCTGACAATGGAAGTACTAGCAAATGCTGCTTCTTTCTTCAAACCTACAAAACTCAAAATCAGAAAAGAGCAACATAAATGTATTTGAGGCCTTTTTTCAGCGAGCATGGCAAGGATGACCACGATGACTACTGAGACATGACACGGTTGCACGAAGATGAGAGTGTGAGGATAAAACCTTTTAAGAATGCAAACTATGTTGGGTAGGCATCAAGAATGTACAAAGTATCCCTGTGATTACACCAAAATAAAAGCTGACAGATCTTTTAGTCTTCATGAATTTGGCAGAAGAAAACAACCAATACAGCAGTAATCTGAAAACAATTGTCAGAAAATTTAAAAATATAACATTTGAACCAAACCAACAACTGAACACCTTCTACTGTACATCTTATTTTAAAGAGAATAAACAACATCAGCAGCTAGGTGATATAACCTATTGATTATTTCAGAATCCATCTATGCTGGACATATTAAACTGAGTTTCTGCTATAATCCCTCCCTTTATTTAAACATATGGTTACAATCCATGTTTTTGAATTAGTTAACACTAATAATATAAAGTGATGTCTTTCTGATAAAGAAGTGTATAACCATCCATTAGCTGGGGATTATCAGAAGTATGTTGCTTTTGAAGAAATATTTCCCACATGAATATCAAAATACTCATCGGATGACAAAATCTGATGTGTAATATCTTCTGTATTTCTCTGGAGCAAATAACCCCTCAGAGCTTGCAATCACACCGTTTCAAAACCACAAACATGGATCTTCAAAGATGTGGGTGGATAAGACGGAAGGGTCTGATAAAAGAGAATTAAAGAGTCACATAATGGGTCTATGATGTCTGAGCTGTAGAGATTGATGCTCATTAAATCTCTTGCGGGATGTTTTTCCTCAATATTTTGCTACTTGACCCCATTTCAACATATCTGCAGCTGCATTTTGCGTTATAAATTAGGATCCTATAAATGTATTATCTTGCAAACATCAATGAGTAAAGTGTTGACAAATGTAAAAGCAGAAGTGAAGAAGACGCAGTGTGTCTCTAGAGACTTTGGAAAGCAAAAAAAAAACAAAAAGCAAACACATCCCAGCAACTTCTGTCGTTTTTCTGTCGAGAAGGGGAATGTGTGTGTCGATAGTTTACCCAACAGCAGCTCTGAAAAGCAGCCACAGCTACGCTGAATGAAAGCATTCTTCATTCCGTGCTGTTGACCAATTATTTCCCTTCCCTCTTGAGGTCCATGTTTGACGCGTCAGCCAGACGCACCCACTGCACATCTCAGCCCCTCCGTGGCCAGGAGCGGAGTTCAGTTTGGATGGACTCACGGAAAGACTTCTCATGCAGCCGATTAGAGTTTGTGAAACCCGAGTGAGAAGTAACGGACTCAGTCCAAGAAAACTGCAAAAGCCTAAAAGTGACAGCCGCCGCTTTTAGTGCGAAGCTGCTGCTTGTTTGGATCCAAACAGAGTCGAACCAGAACCGCACTTTTTAGGTGAGTCTTATATTTTCTCTCCGCCTCAAACCTACAGAAAGAAGGGAAAAAAACTTCATTAGTATGCCCATAGTGTTATTGTTATACTGACAGTAGCCTACGGATGTTTACATCCTATTTTCATTTTTTGCAGTGTTTTTTATTAGGTTTTTATGATTATTTATTGAATAAAGCTGGAAATATTTTATTAACTGTATTGTTATAACCTAATAAAGTGACAAACTATTAACTAGACTATAGTTATTCACTCACTGCATTTAATTTAGTCTGTTTTCCTAATGTCTCGTGTTTGTTTTTATTCTTTTTTTTTTTTTTACATATTGTTGATTACAAAATCACTTACAGAGTTTGTTCTTAAACATCATCAAAAGCCAGAATAAGCCGACTGAATGTAAGCATATTATTGTTATAATGAATGGCCTTGTGGAAAGATGTTCAGCCTTAACCTCATTTCTGTCATAACACCAGTAACAACTCCTGATTGTAATATTAGTTGGCACTTACAATGTTTTATTTTTATTTTTTGGGGGTGGGTGGGTGGTTATTTTATAAAGAAAAACAATCAAATGCAACCTTTTCCTCCCACAACAACAGTACAAATTGTCTGCTTTCGTTATTTTGTTTTTTTTTTATCAACTTGGGGCCTCTTGTCTGTGGGGCATCTTACTGTCTGGTCCCATTGTTGATATAAATGGATGTTGACACAATCTTTCAGGTCACACCCAGAACTAACGTCAACAGGAACGAAGTCATACAAAAGAATGGCAAGACAGGAATCTGGAGCCTTGTGAGGAGCAGCTAAATTACAGTGTGAGGTGAGAATATTGCAGGATGCGAGGTGAGTAATAATCCATACCTTTACCCCTGTAACAGAGTCTTATCATTAAACTTCTCTTCTGCGCAGATAACTTCATCACAGAGGTCCCATCTGTGCAACAATGGATGACTCTGGCCAAGACTATGGAAACTATACTTATGAGTATGACTTGGAGTATGGGGATTTAGAAGAGCTTCAAGTAGACCGCAGACAAAGAGAAACCATCCATATTATCTCTGTAGTTAGCTATATTATTTCTATCGTGCTTGGTCTGATTGGAAATGGAACGGTTATTTGGGTGACGGCATTTAAAAGCAAAAAAACCATCAACAGTGTCTGGTTGCTCAATCTAGCCACCGCAGACTTCGTATTCGTGCTGTTTCTACCTTTTTACATTGATTACATTCTGCAAGACTTCCACTGGAACTTTGGTGTTGCCATATGTAAGATGAACTCATTTGTGTCTGCCATGAACATGTATGCCAGCGTCCTCTTCCTCACAGTGCTCAGCATAGATAGATATATTTCTCTGGTCCATCTTAACTGGTGTCAGAGGCACCGCACCCGAGAGAGGGCCTGGATCGTATGTGGTTCTGTATGGGCACTTTCTGCCATCATGAGCAGTCCGGCTCTGATCTTTCGTGACACGGTACGCTTAAATGACAAGGTTTTGTGCTTCAACAACTTCCATACACATGACGGGCACATAGCAGCAATGAGACACATTATAATAGTGGTCATACGTACCACTGTGGGCTTTCTTTTGCCTCTTAGTGCCATTAGTGTAACAGGTATACTTCTATCCTTTAAAGTGAGACAATCTAGGGGTTTGCTTCGCATGACTAGATTCTCCAAAACAATCACTGTAGTTGTTTTGGCTTTCTTTTTATGCTGGGCACCGTTTCACGCTTTCAGCTTGATGGAGTTGTCCATACATTCCCCCGTATATCTCCATGACGTTCTGAAAGCTGGCTTTCCTCTCGCCACCAGTTTAGGCTTTTTTAACAGTTGCATGAACCCCCTGCTGTACATACTGCTGGGCAAAAAGGTGCGTCACCTTCTAAAGCGCGCATGTCTGGACATAACAAAGAGTTCACTGAGAGAATTCAGCCAGTCGATCTCTGCCACAGAGATGGACTCTGTGCCAGGACAGGACACTGCCCTGGAAGAGCCTGTGGCCTCGTCCACTCTGTGATTGCAACCACGCTCAGACTTCACAAATTATCCATGAAAAGCAGGTTGTGAAGAGATGAGGGACCATTTATCAGAGCTGTATTTTTTCCAACAGATTTGTGCCTACATTAACTGACAGTAGCTCTGATTGAAAAGCTTAATTTGCATTATACATATGTGCATGTGTACATTATGTATAATGTATAATGGACGTGATATTTATTGGTGATAACACGTAATATCAAAGCTAAAAAGGTTGTTAATTTGATCAGCTAGAAAAGGGTTGTTGTAATATTTAATTTTCTATAAACTGTTTTAATAATAAGAAGGGGAAGAAAATGTTGAGGTGTTGTTGCCTCAGATTTTCATGCTGTATGCAAGACTTTATTGTTTTGACTTCACTGAGCATTAATAGATCTGCACAAAACAATGTCAAAATATCCTTTTTGATGCTTTTTAACCTTCTTTTTAGTTTTCTCAGCAGCTTTTTAATTGCAAACACACATTTTCCACTGTTGAAAGCTTTTGTTGAAAGCCTCAGTTATAGCTGTTTATGTTGATGCTGAAAAGCTAAAATGTAAAACATATCTGATTGTAGTCTGTCTATTATGTAAAATCCTCTGTTTTATAAGAAACGAGTTGTATATTACAGTAATGTCTTCTTGTACAACTATTAGAATCATATAAATGTATTACTGAGATTTTTTTTTACTAACAGAGCTGTATAAACAGGATTTATTCTAATATATTGAAAGTAAATATACATCTTAATAAATGTGTCGTCTGAACAGTCTGCTTTGTTCCTAAGGAAATTCAATTTCTCCTACAAAGTATGCCTGAGTCTAAGATAAAACCAGATGTGTACAATGCCTTTATATTTCCTGAGGGTCTCATTATTATTTCAGTAGTTTCCTGTTTTTTCTCTCTCTTTTACATTAATCCTGACTTGAAAAGGTTATATCTCTGTTTTTTTTAGAAGTTGAGTGCCGTCGCATGTCTAGAACTAAAGCTGAGCTGTTTGTCTGTGACAATATAAATGGGAAGTCATTTTTCTTGTATCTTTTTTTTCTAAAAAATAACAAAAAATTATTATGTCTGTCTGGCACAAGGACTGGGTCAAGAACTGCAAGACCAGAGGAGATTTAATCCACCAAATTGTGCAATAAATGTTCTCTTTTGGGTAAATAAAAAAAAATCCTAATGTTTACCTGAATGGAAGATACCTGGATCTATACAGTTTAATCATTCATAACAATTCTACCCAAACATGGTGAAAATTTCATGAATGGTTTATATCGTAGCTTGCCCTTAAAATAGATTGTATAAAATAAAAATCTGCTTTTTTGTAGGGAGATGTGGCCACATATAATTTGATAACTGTTAGTCAACATTTACATATGTAAGATTTTCCAAAATATTATAGTTGTAATCAATAGTGAAGGATCACTGTGTGAAGTAAAGTGAGGGCATGGGACAGGGGTTTTGTGGGTTACTCTGTTACTCTTAAAAACAGAAAGGTATCCTGTAGCTGATAAATACCTGCAGTAAGATCAGCTGCTTTTGTGTTCTTTGCAGATCTCTGGTCTTTCTGTGTTCACTCTGCAAAGTGAATAATACCAAATACTCCTTATTATCCTACAAAATAAAAGACCTTTTGGTTTGTATCATTTTTATCTATTTATTTTTGTTTGTTTTGTTTTGTTTAAAATACATTTTTAATAGTTTAAACCGTTATTTATAAATGTCTTAAAGCTTGTTGTTTTCAATGGTTTCCAGACACCTAAGATTATCAGTAGTTCACACTCATTCCAACAAGTTATTGATCCTGCTGGACAAAATGATCTCTATTGACTGATATGGTTACTTACAGACACACCTCCGTCTTATCCTTACTAAATCCTCGATATCCCACTGCATAAAGATTATGTGTGGATATTCATTTTGGATGTCACAGAACAGGAAAAATTAGGGTAAACATTGATTTATTTTCAGCAGACTAAAAAAAAGGCTTACAAGAAATTAGCTCTTTTTATACTTATATGTAAATCTGACATCAGGTAGTGGATACCCATATCGTTTAATGATGAGACTTGAATAATTATTTGAATATTGGGAAGCTCTCCTGTTTGGATTATGGTTCACAGGATTACTCTATCCGTGACGCAGCAGAATAAGCAGACAGTGCGCAATCTGCGTGGCAAACAGTCCAAAGACAGCACTGCTAAGGTAAGTAACTGGTCACATAAACAAGATGAACTCAAATGTACCGCAGCCATTATAAAGGTTTTTGAATAAAATGAAAATAAGATTAATGGACATGCACCATATTAGCATTTAATATGAATTCAGTTGGCTAGTATGGTCCGCCTTTGACTTAGATATTTGGACATGTCTTGTGTATATCTTTAGAGAACTTAAAGCCCGTTTCAGGTCATTATTATAGACTTTTACCAGTTTGTCATTAGAATGACAGTCGAGAAATGATAATATTAACGTTAGCTCGGGGCATTTAGCTTTTGCAACGATATCTGCTGTGTTCAAACCATCACATTAAAATGTGATGTTTTAAAGCCATTTTAGCATGAATGTTTTTATAATAAATAGTACAGTTTATAGTCGTCTTTTTTTTTTTTTTTATCAATGAATCACTGACTCAGTTAGGCAGTTGTGCTTATTTGTAACGTAGACCGACGACAGCTAGCTTGTTCTGTTTTGTTTTGGTAGCCACATGTTAGCGAACGTGGCTAACGCTCTGACGCATC
This sequence comes from Kiunga ballochi, assembly GCA_037177335.1. Taxonomy (NCBI): domain Eukaryota; kingdom Metazoa; phylum Chordata; class Actinopteri; order Atheriniformes; family Pseudomugilidae; genus Kiunga; species Kiunga ballochi. The sequence continues at coordinate 12,015,767 of JBAMIG010000013.1, read as the reverse complement.
TTTGAGCATCTTATATCAATGTCCAACACTTCAGATAGATCTGCAAATAAGGTAGAGCTCAGACCTCATTTGGTTTTAATTTCTTGTCTGCTTTTATTCCAGCATGTTGCGTTTGCCAGTAGCGAGTCGCAGTCTCATTCCAGCAGCGTTTGCTAAAGGAGGCACGGCTGCCTCTCGCAATGGTAACAATATGCCACTTCATCAGATGATTAATTGATTTTCATTTGGCTCCTGAACTTAGAACATGTGTTTTGTATTTCTGCATAATAGCTATTTTGTCTGATATGTCCAAGAGGTAATTATTTGCATGCCTTGCACCTTTGTTACCTTGCTCCACATGATGGATTAAAGCCAGGATTACATTACATGCCAGGCTGCTTTTGGGTCACTTTAACCAGTTGCTTACTGTTGAACTGATTTATCATTCAACATTACTATAATTATAGCAAAGAGTAATATTTAATTTAAAATTCTATTAAATGGAAATGTCAAATAATTAGTATAGCAGTCAACGAAAAGAGTTATGTCATATTTTGTTTGTAATTTCCTGAAGCTCTCAGTGCATCTACAGCAACAGCAGCTGCCAGTAACCTCCTGGAGGTGTTTGTGGATGGAAAGCCTTTCATGGTTGAGCCAGGAACTACTGTATTGCAGGTAATGTAGGGATTTCATGCATTTGTATAACATAATTGCAGTCAAGACATTTTAGATACCAGTACAGGCTGTTTTGATTCTGTCACAGGCATGTGAGAAGGCAGGCATGCAAATTCCACGCTTCTGCTACCATGAACGCTTGTCAGTGGCTGGAAACTGTCGGATGTGTCTTGTGGAGATAGAGAAAGTTCCAAAGGTATCTTTGAGGATGCATTTGTGTTCATTTTTATTTTCTAGAAAGCCAAACAAGGTCTGTTTATCTAATATCTTTTTTCATCATGCAACCATTTACAAATACAAGTGATATTAAGTGATGGTTTGCTTAACCTTGTCAGCCAGTGGCTGCGTGTGCGATGCCTGTGATGAAAGGCTGGAACATTTTAACTGATTCAGACAAAACAAGGAAGGCAAGGTAGGATCAGCCTCACTCACAAGTAAATGTCTAACTTAATATATCGCTTTAAATCAACCTTGTTTATCACTAGACTGATATGATGACCCACATCATATCATATAGTTTGATCCTCCTTTTCAAAGGAAGACAATTTTTATCTTTTTTTTTTTTTTTACATAAAAATAATGTGTGAGACAGTGAGAGTCTGACTCCAAACTGCGGTTTGATTTCATGCAGAGAGGGTGTGATGGAGTTCCTGCTAGCTAACCATCCTTTAGACTGTCCCATTTGCGATCAAGGAGGTGAATGTGATCTACAGGTAAATGAAAAATACCAACAATAACGTGCAATGTTCATAAGCCATTCATAACTGTATCAGACATTTAGAGTGCTTTTTGGACTTGAACTTTAATAAAAAACCGTACAAATAAAATGGATGTTTTTTTTAAAGGACCAGTCCATGCAGTTTGGCAGCGACAGGAGCCGGTTCACAGAGGCCAAGAGAGCTGTGGAAGATAAAAACATTGGGCCACTCATAAAAACCATCATGACCCGCTGTATCCAGTGCACTCGCTGTGTGCGGTGAGTTAAACTTTTAACACTCAGTAAGTTAGTTAAGTTGCTTCATGATTTGGGAGTATTAACATGCACACATATAATACTTCTACAGTTTTGCCAGCGAGGTTGCAGGTGTAGAGGACCTTGGCACCACTGGTAGAGGCAACAACCTACAGATTGGGACCTATGTGGAGAAGATGTTCATGTCAGAGTTATCTGGAAATGTAATTGATATTTGCCCAGTAGGAGCTCTGACATCAAAACCATATGCTTTTACCGCCCGCCCGTGGGAAACCAGGTTTGTGTTTTTATTTTTATTTAACTTCTGGATGAACTTTTCATAGGATGAAAAATATTTTATCTTTAATTTTTTATTTCCTGCAGGAAGACTGAATCCATTGATGTTCTGGATGCTGTGGGAAGTAACATTGTGGTGAGCACTCGTGGTGGAGAGGTAATGAGAATCCTGCCACGTCTTCACGAGGATATTAATGAGGAGTGGATCTCTGACAAAACCAGGTTTTTCTCAGTACATCAGAGAGGAAAGTTTGTGTTTTTAGGACTTATGTTTGCATCATTCCTGATGTTTTACTCCCCCACTCATGACAGGTTTGCTTATGATGGACTTAAGAGACAGAGACTTACTCAACCAATGGTGAAAAATGAGAAAGGACAGCTTGTTCCCACATCCTGGGAAGATGTATTGAGCCGAGTAGCAGGAGCAGTAAGTAATATATAATGCAATAGCTGTGTTTTGATAATACCACAGTGTAAAATATTTAATGAAGCTTACCTGAACAGTATGTTTTGACAGGTGCAGGGAGTTAAAGGACATGATGTTGCTGCTGTTGTGGGAGGTTTGGTGGATGCAGAGGCTCTTGTTTCTCTGAAAGATTTGCTAAACCGTTTGAATAGTGACAACCTGTGCACTGAGGAGATGTTCCCTATGGCTGGAGCTGGGTAAGATCAAAACAAACAAAAAGTTAAGGTTTAGATATATTTCGACAAGCTTTTTTAAAAACGTGGCTTTCCTAGGTCTGATTTGCGCTCAAACTACATTCTGAACACTGGCATCGCTGGCATTGAAGAAGCTGATCTCCTGTTGTTGGTGGGCACTAACCCACGGTATGAGGCTCCTCTTTTCAATGCACGAATCAGAAAAGGGTAAGCCAATTCCTTTTATATGAACTATGTATAGCTGTTTAACTGTGATTAGGTGATAAGGCATAATAAACTGTAAAGAAGTGCGCTTCAACGTGGAACTGGTTTCTACCTCAGCTGGATGCACAATGACTTGCATGTAGCTCTTGTGGGAAAGGAAGTGGACCTAAGCTACACATATGACCATCTTGGGGAGTCAGCCAAGATTCTGCCAGAAATTGCTTCAGGAAATCACCCATTCTCCCAGGTTAAACTTAACATCCTCATTCATGATTATTGTTCATCTCATCGAATGTTGGGCAATTTCATGGTTTCTGTCTCCTTTTGTAGGTCTTGGCTAAAGCAAAGCACCCTGTTGTTGTAGTTGGTAGCAGCTGCCTGCAGAGAGAGGATGGAGCTGCGATTATGGCGGCTGTGTCAACCATTGCTCAGAAAGCTCGTGTCAGCAGCGGAGTGGAGGAAACCTGGAAGATTCTCAATGTGCTGCACAGGTGGCGTTTTGAAAAAGGCTTTAAGTTACAGCACGGTGCTCAAGATTAACACATGCGCGGTTTCCCCTGTTATCAGGGTTGCCAGTCAGGTTGCAGCACTTGACCTTGGATACAAGCCAGGAGTAGAGACTATCAGGAAGAACCCACCCAAAGTTCTGTTCCTACTGGGGGCTGATGCTGGCTACATTACTTGCCAAGACCTCCCAGAAGACAGTCTGATCATTTATCAAGGTCAGCTTTTGTACTGGGAGGTTTGAAGAGTGGCCTTTCTGTGTGGAGGTTGCATGTTCTCCCCATATATGTGTGGGTTCCCTCTGGGTAATCCGGCTTTCTCCCACCTTCCAAACACACGCATGTTAAGTTAAATGGTCCATATAACTTGTCCCTTGAAGTGACTGCGCGTCCAGTAGAGAGAGAGACATTCGTCACACATATTTAGGTGTACATTTACAAACTTTAAATTGCCTCATTTTAGTGCTCTGCTTTGTAATTACCCAGGTCACCATGGTGATGTGGGTGCACCAATGGCTGATATTGTACTTCCTGGAGCGGCATATACTGAAAAATGTGGTACCTATGTAAACACTGAGGGTCGTGCCCAACAGACTAAAGTTGCTGTGACTCCTCCAGGCATGGCCAGAGAGGACTGGAGAATCATCAGAGCCATATCTGAGGTGAACTACAACTAAAATGGGGTGACATAACTATTTCCAAATGAAATTGAAAATAACTTGTTTTGATCAAAGTGATTAATGTGAAAATTTCAGCTGATAAAACTACAGAGCCAACTGGGTGTTGTTCTGTCCACTGAGACTAAAATTCAGTTTATGATGTCTTCCCCTGCTGAAAATATACCTCCAGAAAGCTTATCCATTTTACTGCACCAGTTCTATCAGAAAAGTAGCATCAAATATGACCCTATATAAAAGAGATTATACAAGCAGTTTATTTTATCATGATACATCTGCAAGTCGTTATTCGTTTACTCAGGAAATTTGCTATAACAAACCGTATTGTGATTAAGATCGACATTGATAAATATAGAACATATCACAATAGGGTTGGGTGAATGCAAGGAGACAGCAAACATGTTCTCACTAAATTCACAAGTGGACTAAATGCTTTGCAATTATTTACCTTTTTTAAGCTTGCTGGAGTAACTCTGCCATATGATACTCTTGATGAAGTGCGCCACAGACTGGCAGAGGTTTCCCCAAATCTGGTTCGATATGACGACCTAGAGGAAGCCAACTACTTTATCCAGGCCAATGAGCTGTCTAAGGTCAGCTTTATTTTCTCCTTCATCTGTTTCTGATCGTACACTCCACAGATGCAGTTTGATCTGATTTCTTTTGCTTAGTCTCCTAATCGATCTCAGATTAAATCTAGCTGCTCTACCTGACTATGGTTGATATCTGGCTAATCTGTTTCAGGCAGTGACCCAAACCGTCCTAGCTGAGCCCTTAGTTCCTCCACAACTTACTGTGAAAGACTTTTACATGACAGGTGGGTCATCAATCCTCTGAACCCAATTTCACTATAGTCCATAATCCCCCCCACCCCCCTACCGAAGAGATAAATTAAACATGCCCTGATTAGCTTTGATCATTTAATTAGTTAAACACTGTTATGTGAGACTTTTTTTCTAAAGAAATTAAATAGACCTAAATAGCAACTCCCACAGCTGTAATGTTCTGTAATCACTAACTGCGCTCCTCCAAATGAACCTGATGCTGTGTTTAAGTATTATGGAAGCCGCTAGCATCACCTAGAGTCATTCTGAATGTATTGGATGCTTCTCTTGATAGGTGAGCATATCTACACAGAGCAGAAATACAGGCTGGGATAACAAGTAAATGTTATTTACTGTTGGTAGAATTTAAAATAATATTATTTATAATTATTTTCAGATTG
>JBAMIG010000013.1:11992051-12010495 GCA_037177335.1 Kiunga ballochi | reverse complement strand
AGGCTGGGATAACAAGTAAATGTTATTTACTGTTGGTAGAATTTAAAATAATATTATTTATAATTATTTTCAGATTGAATAAAATGTTTATGTGTTCAGAATGGCTAAACCTATTTTTTTTAAACCTGGGTCACATAAATACAGGCAGCTTGCTTCATTTTATTGGTTAAGAGTGAAAACCACTGATAATGTGCTGCTAATACAGCCATGAGATCAAGGTGGTTGCTTTAAAATGAGATTTTTTTTCCTCACAGGAAATGTAAGATGTTAATGTGGTGTACAAAATTTGTGAGGAGTTAAGTAGAGTACCCTGAAATGTCCACAAAGAGCTTTGTTGTTGGGTAGCATACTGTTTAGAGGCTCTTGGTTTAATAATGTTACCTTGAGATACATTTTTAATGCGATTTTCAATATTTTTTATTATGAGATGTACAATAACCTTTTGTTGTAGAATCAATAGAATTGAGTTATTGAATGTTTTTTTTTCACAAATGTAAACATTTTAATGTTTTTTTTTTTTCTACACACAGATCCTATTAGCAGAGCCTCCCAGACAATGGCAAAGTGTGTGAAAGCTGTCAAAGAAGGGCCACAAGCTGGGGATGAGCCAGCTATATGCTAAAGCACTATGGAGGAAATTCTACAAAAAATGATACGCACAACCACTATATTTGCACATTCCTAGAAGTATATTTATTTTTAGCTTACCTAAGTGTTTTACTACAGAGTATCTAATTTATTTTCATTATGTAACCAACATACTTGCAGTAATGTAATATATATATATATATATAAGTGCTACTTACAGAGGCGTACATGTATCACATTTTTCAGTTATGTCTCTGAGCAGCTTCGCCTGATGTTGGTCTTGATAGTCATATTTTAGTAGCTATGACCATTAAGTTTTAAAATCAAATATTTAGATGGTGAATTATATTTTCTTGTACAATTTCCAGCATCATAAGTATTAAGAATATATTTTCTTTAAAGAAATTAAGTATGTAATTTAAGTAAGTGAAGTTATTTGTAAATTGAAAAGAAGATAATAAACTAAATTTGTGTAGAAACCCATATTAATTTCTGAAACACTTCAATTTAAGTTTGAGATTTTTAAAATAACAAATTTATCTGGGCATTAATGGTCTATAATATTATTTTAAGTGATACTTCTGTAGACTGAAGCTCCCTATCAGATTGACACGTGGTTCATGATTAGTGAACAGCCCGCAACAATGTGGCAGCAGGGCTGATAACTCATTCAAATGGACGGAATGAGAGAGTCGTGGTCCAGGTGGATTTTACACTGCAGCACTTTGCTCATCTTTCGGTCCGACTCTTTTAAACTAATTGCTTTGCAACATGTAAACAGCACTGTCCTTAACACAAACTGTCATTTGTTTCACACAAACATTTTACATGATGATACTTGTACACTGTAAGGGCGTTTAACAAAGTTGAATTTCCAATATGGTAGGAGAGGTTGTTGTTGTTGAACGGGTTGTTGTCATGTCCCCGCAGTGCCTGTAGTGGTGCTGTGAGGAGTCTGCTGTGGATCCAACAAATATCCTCAGCAGCCTACCTACTGCTTGTAATTTGCTCTAGATAGCCTGTATTTACATGCACCCTTATTTCATGATAAACCGAGCTCGATGAAGACCACCGTTACCTTCCTATCTGGAGCATCGATACACAAATAGCCTAGCTGATTCTAATAGACATTTCGGCCGTCTATCTGGAGCGAATACCCAACGGCCCATACCACTTCAAGGTAAGCGAGCTCGCGCGCAGCCTCGACTTCGATTTCTGAATACACTGCATAGTCGAGGCCTTAGTGGGTCACGCGCGGTACGACAGGCCGCCGTGTCATCCCAGTTTACGGGCCTGTTTATTTTTTGTTTTCACTTTTTATGTTCTTGAACTTATGATCCTCTTTAAGTTCGTACTATGTGTGGGTATGTGTGAGTGTTTACGCATTAAAGTTATTTAATTATTTTTTTGCCTGCTAATGTCACCTTATGTAACGATAGTAGATATAATTCATATCGATTATTGCGGGGGGCCTTAGGAAACGGGCCTACGCTTGGTATGTATATCCTTTGTTTGAAACTATTTGACCATAATGTATCGTGTCTATAGTCAGTTAAAGCCCATTGAATTGGCCGATTAAATATATACAGTGTTTTATTGTGATATATGTAAATTTCTAAATAGAATTCAATTGGAAAAAGAGCTTTTATAGTGTTACCATTTGCTGATGTTTCCGTTTCCTGGTGAGCTACCGCCTACTATTTTGTGTTTTTAGCTTTGGTAGCTAACTAGCAAATTAGACTTTTTCTAATTGGCACATGCTGCTGGTCTGCTTGTCCCAGTGGGGATTGGTTAAGCTTTGTTTTTTAAATAGGGTTGTTAATGTTTGTCAGGCTTAGCTTTGTTTACAACGTAAAAGTAAAAAGTTTCACAGCTGTTTATCGGGCTCCATGCTAATGTAGCAGGCTAGCTCCCCAGAAACCAGTGGTGGTTAACAGTCTCCTCCGTTTGCCGTCTATATACTTCTCATCTCATCCAAAGTTTCAAAGGTTAAGCAATGCTGGTAATGGGCAAATATTCAACCCGTGACTGTCAAATGTGTGCTCTGGCTGTCAGATTAGTAGCCTTCTCCTCAACTTGAAACTTGAAGTTGGTTGAAGTTTAACGCATGGACTAAGATATAAATACAATTTCAGTTTTTCTTGTTGCATCAAATACTTTAAGCGTTACTTAAAGTATTCACTTGCAGTAGTTAAAGAAAAACGGGCAAGTGTTTATAGAGTAAATAATTGCCTCTGTTCTGCCCAGTTTTCATTTCATTTTGAGATGATCCCTGGGCACTGAAAAGCTGCAGTTTTCTGAATCACTTGTACGACAATTTCCCACCATCATGCTATGTAGTATAAAGTAAATAACTTTTTTCACCTATTTTAATTTTTACCACACTGTATCTATTTTTAGCAGGATTTAATATAAGCCTTTTTGTACAGGAAGTAACTGCATCTCTGCTTCTCAACCATACATGTGCATGGTTGAGATGTATTGAGTGAATGTGGCGTTTCAGAGATTTGATTCTTTTCCTCTTTATCCCATCAGCTGATGTTGTCAAGGACAAGAGTCACGTGATGTATGAAGGCAAACACATACACTTCTCAGAGGTGGACAATAAGCCGTTGTGCTCATATAGTCCAAAGCTGTGCAAGCAGCGCAGACTAAATGGCTATGCGTTCTGTATTCGCCACGTTCTGGAGGACAAGACGGCTCCCTTCAAACAGTGTGAATATGTGGCAAAGTATAACAGCCAGCGATGTACCAACCCCATCCCCAAGTCTGAGGACCGCAGGTGTGTATTTATATTGTGTGTGTGTGTGGGGCAGATTTTACTGCATAAAATATATAAATGGACCGATTTCCTTACGGGTATGTATTCTTGTTTTCCAGATACTGCAACAGCCACCTGCAAGTTCTCGGCTTCATCCCCAAGAAGGAACGAAAAAAGAAGCATGATGCTTTAGAGGAAATGCGCCCTCGGGCTCACCTGGAGTCAGTGGCGCTTAATATAACTGTTCCCTCTCTAGCTTTGAAAGCTCCTAATGGTATAAATGAACTTCCACCATCTCCCCCCTGCACACGCCTGTTACCCCTCCCTGATGGGGAACTCCTAGACCCTTTTGCCTTCTGTGAGGATGACACAGATGGGGAGGACATGGGCACTCCTCGGAAGGGCAACACCATCAAGAAGAAACTACAGAGTCGACTGGTCTTGAACCAGAAACTTAGCAACGACACAGAACTCTTCCAGCCACCTAGTGAGCACTTTACACCCTCCCCTATTCCCCGTGGTCACCCATCATCACCACTCAACACTCATCCCTTACGGCAGCAGCCAGGTCTTTTCCAGCAGCCCCAACACTCCTCTTCCTTCACTTTCCAAGGACAGCAGCAGGGTTTATTATGCAATCCACCACCACCTCAGACGGTCAACTTTCTGCCTCCAGGGTTGCCTGTGAATGCAGCGCCCAGTCCAGGGCAACATTCTGGACCATCACTAAGCAGGAAAATGCCTTTCACCGCTACTCAATTGCCTGTTAGTAGCAAGGACAGTAGCAGTAACAATCAGCGGCATGTGGTCGTCATGCGTCCCACAGCTTTTTCACCTTCAGCCAGCTGCTTGGCCAGGTTGCAACACCTTGTGCAGCTCTGTGCCAAGAGACATCGTGAGCATGGAGACCTCTTCCCTCACCTAGGTAACTAATTTTCATGTATTTAACACTAGTTTTCCAGATAAATTCCCATGAAGACTCTTGGTAATAAGCTGTAGTTTAATATGAACCTGGTGAGATAGATGAGCCACTCTAACCAGCTCACTTCCAGGTTTGGACTGGTCAGAGGACAGCGCTGATGATGATGATGAAGAGGAGGAAGCAGAAAGGTTTTCTCCTTTTCAGAGTTCATGGAGACCACATAATGGGTTTGTATCTTATTAAATAATTCTATTGTATAGCAGGTAGATTTCCTGTCATGACAAGCATTGTGTGCTTCCTGTGTAGGTTGGATGATGACAGTGGTTCCTCACGGAGAACACGGCTACTTAGGCTTTGCTCATACCTCCAAGACAAATACAAGCACATGTGCAGGCAGGAGAGGTCAAGTATCCGCCAGAAGAGATATCGTTATGCCTTCCGCAAAGCCTTGCTGAGCGCTGCTAGCAACAACCCTGACTGTGCAGGGCAGCTGATTCAGGAGCTGAGCAGCACCAGTTCCTCAAGGTAGTCTTGCAACCATCACATCTGTTTCCTGCATCTATCAGGACTCGTAGAATTGGCACAATACATGGAATTTATGAGTCTAAAACTAATCTGAGCATAAACTATGTGCGATCTTCTCTCTTTTTAACATTTTTTAAAATTATTTGCAGTGCGGTCTCAGCAACAGCGCAAAGCACAGATCCGGGGACGTGCACTGGCAGCACAAAGGGCCATGCCTGCAACAACAGAGCTCTGCCCTTCACTCGACACTGCTTTCAGCGTATCCTTATTTGTCAAAACGCTCACTGTGAAGCTGACCTCTACGTGTTCACAACAATGAGTGTAAATCTGTTATTTGATTGTACATATTAAATAGATACTTAAATCATTACTTGATAATGATGATAAAGCACACTTGTGTGCCAAACCTGCAGTATAATCCCATATTTTTAGACGTGCAGATGTTTTTTTTTCCTTCATTGTCATCTATAGACATTCTGTTGAATCGTTCCCAGCAGCTCTTTGCTAGCTGCACAGCCAAATTTGCAGACGGTCAGCAGTGCTCGATCCCTGTGTTTGACATCACGCACCAGACACCCCTTTGTGAGGAGCATGCCAAAAAGATGGTGAGTTCAATGTCTAATGGAAGCTTTTAGTATCTCGGGAGAATTTTTAAAAATTGTATCGCTCAGCATTAAACCTCTTTACTTTAAGTTAGCTTTGCCAAAGTTTTAACTAACTTTTTCTTCTGTTCCCCTATTTTCATTTGTCGCTTTCTGCAGGATAATTTCCTGCGTGGGGATGGAAACCGACGGCTGCAGCACCAGCAGCAGCAACAACGCAAGCCACGTAAAAAGACCAAACCGCCGGCTCTCACCAAAAAACACAAGAAAAAGAGGAGGAGAGGGCCACGAAGGCCTCAGAAACCCATCCCTCCAGCGTTGCCACAGGGGAACCTGGGAATGCCCTCAATAAGCCTATCAATTCCCTCACAGGCCAGCATCAGGTCTGCGGTCTTCAACTGTTGTGTTAAAAATTTAGTGAGGGAGATCCAGTGTCTGATCACCCTTATTCTTGTGTTTATGCAGCAGCCTGTTTTGTTTCTTCTCTAAGCTTTTCTTTCATCCCATCATACTGACAGGAGCCCTTCAACTCCTGACCTGAGTACTGAGGAGCTTCCTGATGACATCACCAATGACATGACAGACATTCCAAATGACCTCGAGCTAAACCATGAGGATTTCTCTGATGTGTTACCAAGGCTACCTGATGACTTACAGGACTTTGACTTATTTGAAGGTTGTCTAGCAGTTCATTGCTGTGCCCGTCATGTATAAGTGCTCGTAATGGGTCACATGTATGTAGCGCTAAATGTCGGAAATGTTTTTGCAGGCAAAAACGGGGAGCTTCTGCCCACCACAGAGGAGGCTGAGGAGTTAGTACGGGCATTGCAGGCTATGGGATCCTACCCAGATTCGTTGGTGTGCCTGACCTCCATAGGAGAGCTGACCCCTGCTGAAGGAGTGGATCACAGAACCATGACTGGGTTCCCGGGCCAAGTCCAGCCAGGAGGCATGGGGGACCTGCTCAACAGCCGAATCCCTACAGAGAACTTCACCAGCCTGGAATTGGAGGACAATCTACTGCAGTCCAGTGGGGATCACTTTCCTCACTCTCCACCATCACAGTCTGCCAACCAGCCCCCAGCATCATGCTCCAACCTGACCTCTTCCTCTTCTTCTGCAGTAGCCCCCTCCACCACCTCCCTGCTCACTCAGACCTCCATAACTGAGCAAACATTTTCTCGAACACACGTGCCACATGTCTTGGCAAAGTCGGACGCCTCCACATCATCTCCCCAAGGCAGCCACTATAGCAGCGAGCATGTTCCATCTCCATACAGTGATCATATAGCTTCTCCTCACACCAGCTCCTTTCAGGCGGACACCCCTCTTCTGCTGGAAGTCCCTCTCAGTGGGGTACCCGGGCCCCCACGCCCAACATGGAACAACCTCCCGCTCCCCTTAGCTGACCCCACACAGTTTGGCAATCTCATCAGAGCAGAAAGTCATCTCATATCAACATCCCTGTCCACCCCCCCTTCCACCACCCACTCTGTGACGCTGCAGCCCATGGCTGCACTCTCAGCAATGCCTCAGAGTGCTATGACTGGTTTAACAATTCCTCCTGTCCCCTCATCTTCACTCCCAGCATCCTCACACAATCTGTTGACCTCCGCACAACCCAAGCAACAGCTCCCTCAGTTCAGCGCGGCCTTTGGCCATCAACTGGCCTCCCACAGCGGCATCCCGAAAGACGTGCAGCCCAGCCATAGCTCCACGGCGCCCCCTGCTGGCTTCTCTATCGTTAGTGCCACTGCTGCAAGTGCCAATAGCACCACACCGCCCTTCACGCAAAGTAAATGAGAGCAAGCGGCGTGCAGCAGCAACATGACCGTCTGTGGATTCACAGTCACTTAGAATCCAGCGAGCTGGCTTCTGATAAACCTCCCCGTTCATCTGCTAAACGTGTGCAATGCGGTTATAGTGCACTATTTGATGATGAATTTGCACAAGGTCGGAGTTCCTCCATATCCCCCCCCTCAGTTGTTTGTCCTTCTGTAGCCAGACGGTGTCTGAGATTTGAAGTCAGTGTGAGTCCACATGTTTGATGCCTTGCGGTTTTGTCAGCAGGAGGTTGCAGTGAGATGTTGCAATGAAATAAACGGGTGAAAATCGGCGGAAGGACCTTTAGCAGAGATTATTTGTCGCAGTGCTCAGAATTCATAGAAGCCTCAATTAGGGATCAGTCTTGATTGCTTAATCAGTTTAAGTCCTGTCTTAAAAAAATGATCAGCTGTATCCTGCCTTGCTCACATGGCCATTGTGATCCCCCTTCTCCTCCCCCCAGTTTAAGACGTTGTCTGTCACCCTCTGAAATATAATGCACATTGTGACATATTTGTGACCCATTATGTTTCAAGCTATTCAACTGTTATCATGATATAGAATCTTAGTCTGACTTCACAAATGAATTTAACGAAATACTTTTAAGCAGCTGTTTTTATATTGTGTATATTGTATATGTGCTCATTTATTGGTTTGCTCAGACGTCTAAATCTCTGACCTCACCATTGGTTGTGGCACTCTGAGTGGCCTAGTAGACACTTGAAGGTAAATCTAGTTCTTAAAGCAATAAAAACATTAACATAACTAGCATTGTGCGGTATTTTATTGGTGTCATTACGTGTAGGTGCACTTACCAAAACCAGCTGGATTATATTTTGTCCTTTATGGCTTCTTAAAAACACCAGATATTTTTTATTAGTTTTGACTTAGGCCAACTTCTCTCACGTGTAGACTTTTAAGGCTACTAAACAAGCTTCAGTGTTACGGTGAGGGCAGTGTTATGATGCAGGGACTTTTAAGTGTCTACTCCCAAAGGTGCTCTGGTCCACATGTACAATGGTCTTTAGTGGCATGCATGTCTCAGAAAATGAAAGTTTAATTCCAGACCACCTTGAAGAGGCCAAGGCAGTGGATTGGATATATATACATATATCCCATGAGCTATGTGTACCATGATGGTATGAATTAGTGTGTTTTGCACGTCTGAAGTAAAGCACTGTCTGTTTTACTCACTTATAAAGTGATTTTTTTTAAGCTACATGATGTAAACTTGAGGTCTGGTTGTAGTTTTAGGAAAAGGAGCCCCCCCCCCTCCCTCCCTCTATCTGCTAACTCCCACAGCAGATCAACCATGCTTTTTTTATTTAAAAAGACAGATTATCAGACATTGTTGAATATTTGGTATATAGAATAGAAGTCTATCTTGGGGTTTGTTGTTGAATTATTGAATAGCAATGGATGGAAATTGTTATTTGAAATGTACTCAGTGGAACCCGTGTCTTGTGGAACGAACCTCCTTGTCTTTAATGGCTATCAAAATGGTTGCTCATTGTGGAAAGTTGTTTGTATCGTGTGCTGTCATTTTGTTTTCAACAATATTCTAAATGGAGAATATTTTTGATAGCTATTAAACATCAGGAAGAAGTCTGAGATGGTGCAGCTACCGTTTTTTGTAAGAGCATATAAGATAATGGCTCTTGGTTTGATTGCTGTTGGTATCAAACATTAGACTTTGTGCATCATCTTGTGGAGAGACAGATCAACATGTTATTTCAAGATAGATTTGCACAGGAGTGGATGAGACTGGTGGTGTTTCACATGCCCCGTGCTTGACTTTCTCCCCGATCCTACACTTCTTTTTTTTTTGGCTTGGACATCCATTACATGAACAGCTGCCATCATTAACAGCTCTGAGCCTGCACCAGACCCCCTGATTCCAGCTGTGAGAAGGCCCAGTTCTGTCTCTTCCTTCCAAAGAGAAAACAGCCCTGAAGTGTAAACCTGTAGCTCCACTAGAGACCACTGGGCTTTTTATGAAACTGCAGTGTTGTCACTAATGAAAACAAAGCTAATAGAAAAAAAAAAAAAACATTTGAGTGAAAGTGTCAGTTTGAAAATAACACTGCTGTAACCCCATGACATGAGAATACCAGTGCACCGCTGCACCAGTTTGCTCTCCTGACAACCACGTAGAACAAAACTTGCAGGGCTCATCGGCACGTAACTGCTTGAATTCAGAGATGGCTGACAAATTCCTGTACTCATTGAATGTACTGTATTACTGTTTTTAAAGATAGGATGAGCTAATCTAGTCACCTTTTGTTATTGGTCCTTGTTTGATTTGTCTAAGGTATTTTTTGTATACAAAAGTTTACATTTTTATGTATATTTTTCTTGTGTACAAATTATGTAATATGTGTACAAACACTGTATGTAATATCTGTATATAGTGTGAGAAATTTGATCTTTTGGTTTTTGGATGTATAAATAAAAATTGCTGTGAGGTATTCGCTGACAGGTTTTGATGTTATTCTGAGGCAAAGCTTTTCTCGTTTATTCAGGCTCATACAACTGTGTTTCAGTACTGCTATAAGATCTGTGTTCTGGATTTTCAACAATCATACTTATGTCTAATATTGTTAATTTTGAGGTCAGGGCTCACCAACTTTGGTCCTCAAGGGCTACCATCCAGAAGCATTAAGGGTTTACCTGCTACAACACACCTGATTCAAATGAAGAACTTCTCCAATAAGTTGTTTTCATCTTCTGCACCTGCTTGTTAATGAGGAATTGATTTGAATCAGGTGCGTTGTATCAGGAAAACCCTAAAAGCTTCTGGATGGTCGCCCTCGAGGACTGGAGTTGATGACCCCTGCTTTAGGGTCATGTGATCCATGATAAACCAGGTCATGAAAAATGCAATAACTGCAGGATTTGTACATGTTTAACATTAGCTAACTAGAATAACTATTGCAAAACAGACTTTTGAAAACGTAATTATCAGTAGATTGAGTCAAACATGGATGAAAAGTAGTAAAAATACATGACAACCGAGCAGCTTCAACTGCAAATGATCAAAAGCAGTAAAGTGGGAATATTGATGCATAGTTTGAAATTGCGCTCATAAAATCACATCTTCTATTTAAACAAAAAATTAAAATTAGGCATTATTTTGTGAATGTGTACATGTAACATTCGCAGCACAAAAAAATATATATATTTAATACTTCAGGATTCATTTGTGTTGCAGCACTAACATCTATATTGTAACTGCCAGGAATCTGAATACTTAAAAACGTAAATTTTATTTGACATTATTCAGTGCTGCATTGTAAATAAAAATAATGCATTGAATTACAAAACTTTAAACTTCCAATATGGATGCCATTATCAGTGCCGTGAGTGGATATAAAAAGCATCCCGGAAAAGGTAAATGATGTCAGAAGTTCATCACAGTGATCGAAAATGTACGGGCCAATTATTTCACATCTACATGTTTAAATGGAAAAGAAGAGAACGCAAAGAATTGATACGAGAAAGGACACTTGATTGCTACAACTGAATTGTTATATTTGTTTCCTCCAGCAGATCTGCATGAAACAGATGGCAAGAAATGTAACAGTGAATAGGGAATACATTACATTTGTGTCTAAATGTATTTTACTGAAACTGAAGCAAAATACAACCATTTATACAAACTCACAGATGCTGGGTCATCTGGACTGAAGCTTAGTGCCCAAAGAGCAACATTAGTGGCAGCATCGGGGTGCATTAGTGCAAATAGCATTGGTAATATATATAATATCCACATTACTTGAAGCACAGATAATTATAAACCATAAATGCAGGTTTTGGAGCAGTATATGCGGCCATCTGGATAATGTCTTCATCATGGAAGCCTTTATTGATGCATATATTAAAAACATGCTTTTGGTAAAGGTCTGTTTTTTTTTGAGTAGTTGTTTGTAAAAGTGTTACTTACAAACCAATATTAGGCTCATTATAAACAAACTGATTAAATAGTAACTTTTCAATGTTCTAAACACAGTTAGTGGCCTTCATTCAGAAAGTATGCAACACATAACAAGCTCGCCTGGAAATGTTTCTTAAATGTGCCACTTGTAGTGCGTTTTATTTCCTTTATAGAAATAAGGCTCAGTTCATGATGATGACGTGATGTTTTGCTTCTAATGCATCAGATACATGTAGGTACTTTGGGTGAGCACATGTCATTTTTCATGCTTATGCAAAAATAAAATTTAGTGAATTGAAGAACCTTTAAAAAAAATTAAAATGGCAACATACAACCTTAATTAGATTAAGTAATTATACTGAAATATTCTCTAATACAGCTGTATTTCTTAATTAATGCAAAAGAGATGGATGCTTTTGGGAGGATTTTCTCATTAAAAAAGAATAAAATATATATAATATATAATTTAATCTAAATTACAAATAAATCAGCACAACAAGCGAGAAAGTAGATATTTCCATACCAAATCACACACAAAAAAAGTTACCAGGCAAAGCAAAATTCAACATGTACTGATTTTTTATTTCATTTTTGTTCTCAATCATTTGACAGCTTTCAATAAATTCAAACGGCACCGTCCTGAACTAGCAAACATGTATATACTGGACTACAAACTGCCAGCAATATCACTAAATTAAATGAACATCTTAAAATGATTGCTTCCCAGTGTTGGCTGAAGCTTGAACACATCACAGAACCGAACGTTACTCCCTCTATTACACAATACGGCTGTTTGGGGTTAGAAATATAGTTTAACTGAATATATGCCAACTTATACCAAGAAGGGACTCCTAGCCATCATACTGCTTTATTTTCATACTAAGCCAAATGGGAGAACATGTGCACGCTAACACACCCATATATACCAAAGAAAAAGAAAATAAAAAGCACACTATTTTCCAGCCTGAAGTACCACTTAAAAAAAACAAAGCAAAACAACCCAAACAACCTACAAAGTGCAACACATAAATAGATGAGCAGACCACATTGAAGGTGCAAACTATGTATATATGAGTTAGTCTCAGTTTTGGGGTGGAGGGCTTACATGGCACTTTTCACTCGCGTGTGAAGCTGGAATGAACATGTGGATCATTGTCAGCTGAAAAAGTGCAGAACTACTCTGTTTCTTAATGTATCATTTGCTGGATTCTAATAATTTGCACCCATCAAATATGCATTCAATACAGCTGCAAGCTGAATATAACCGCTGTGTGTGTCAGAAGAAATTAGCTAAACATCATTTTAAATGACATCATCTCTAAATTATGATAGATTCTTAAAAAAAACAAAAAAACAACACAGCACGTTTAAACTTGAAGAATAGAAACCTGGTGTCATCCAAAGTGAACGAACAATGGAGGCGACACAGACAACAAATCTGACTAGTTGTAGGTTACATTACAACATCTGGACTCTAAATTATTATAAGGCAACCATTTCAGGAAGTTACTGATGGCATGAAAACAATATAAAAGCACTTAATACTGTTTTGTTAAATATATGAAATGTTCCATAAGAGGGATTCAAAGATGATGATGATGACGATGATGATGAGGCCATTGTGCTCTGGTTAGATTCATCCTGTTTCCAGTATGTTGCTTTGGGACAAATCGGTACAAAGCGATAAAATCCCAAAGCCCTGCTGTAAAATCTGACTTTACAACATTAACTATAATCCATTTTAGTGACCCTAACAGAAATGAGCCAAGCTAGATTTATTTTGATTATCATGATTTACAAATTATTAATTTATGGTACTTAGTTTTATTTTTTTTATTTACAGGTGATCTCCATAAACTACATAATCTATTATTATTTTTCTCTTTTGGTCCTTTATTTACAAATGGAGCTAAATAGAAATAATTGTGCTTAATTGTGGCCCAGTGCATTATCATCACTTTGACATTAACGCTGAAGCAAATAAATGGAATTAAACTATTACACAAAAACAAACAAGAAAACCCTGCATTAAAAGCTAAATAAAGGCAGGCTTTAAGGAGAAACGTCTTGTATTGCATCATACTGCAGAGGGAAACTTAATAAAATCGGCTCCTATTTCTTCCTTCCCCCCCAGTAAAAGTACACAAGTGTATTTTCTAAACCACAAGACTGTTTCTTTAACTTGCACCGTACACTGCGTAATACTGTGTAAAGCCTCTGGGCAAAAAAAAGGCTATCATCTGACCATTAAAATTTATAAAACACCCCGCACCCCCACCATCTTTAACAACAAAGTACAAAAGGTCCGTTTGTCAATGCGCACTATACCAAAAACACAAAGAAATACTTTTGATCAGTCTTTGAAAAAAAAAAAATATGCATGTGCATTTTTAAGTTGGAAGAGAGTGCAAAACGGGAAAAACCACCAAAAAAGAACCAAACATTTAAAGCTGATACCACTCGCTCCATTCAAAACAAATACTATAAGGCTGATTCCACTCTGCTCAGGACTCCACATTCTTTCCATCCTATAGCAGTATGCTACAACACATACTACTCGGTCCAGGCAATAGGCTTTATACTGTTAATACTATCATGCACATTCCTTTTAAACTACAGTCACGAGCAGCAGCAGCGCAGACGTGTTTGTTTAACACCTCTTTGCCTTTTGCAATGGTGAACACCTGACAGCAGGATCATTTAATGTGCGAGAAGTCTACGCCTTGCATGCATTTACTGTGTGACCAGAAAACTTCTCATATGCCCAGATGGAAAGCTGCGTTCAGGCAAATATTATTCTGCATGACCAACCCCAGATTTATAGTCGAGAGAATTCAGATTGATTTCTCTGCCTCACATACTGTAGTACTGTGCATACCTGCAAAATACTGCAAGTCTCATGCTACTGTTTTATGGCTACTTTGCTTATAGTCGAAGGCATTTATACTCGAAGTGCAATTAAAGCTGTAGGTACACTGAGGAGACGGTACCACTGCAGCTTCTAGGAAGACCAACAGTCTGCTGATGTAGAAACTAAATGATGGCACTGCCCTATTAATGGAATGAATGGACGAAACCTCAGTTTCTTATCACACACACAGCAAATAAACGTAGAGTCTAACAAACCTGCTCAACTCTACCCTAGTGGAATGAGGGTTGAAAACAGCATCCAGTGTTTAAACTGGTGAGGCTTCAATAAACCAGTTGATTATTTTACATTCACCAACATTACCACTGTCACAGCAGTGAATCTAAAAAGGTAAATTAAAATTAAGTGGAACAGAATAACTCAAATGTAAAATATGAGGGCAGCCAGATTCATTCACTGGATGTTTACAACTAGAGAAAAAGAAGGAATCAAAAGAACACAAAAGCAAGGCAATCTCATTTGTGGCCACTCAAAATATTTACCTCATAACCATTATCTACAGATTGCATTTGGCCATTTGTACACAGTGGTTCCAAACACCCCATTATGCTTTGTGAATTTGTAGAAATTAGCTTATTTACAAGTCTGTACAGCCACCCTGTAAAAGCTCCTTCCATCTCCCAGAGGGGCCCAATCCACTTAAAGCATGATACCTGAGTTTTCAATAGAATGCCTCAATTCACTCATCACTCTTCGCTGCACATTACACAGAATATGTTGTGCAGCTACACACACACACACAGTTAATTGAGTTTGTCTGAAAGGATGCCGAGTGTAAACCTTTGTGAAAAAGCCACATTTTCACTAAAAAAAAAACACGAGTCATTCCAGAAAGATTGTTAACTCCACTCTGAAAATGAAAGAACTGAAAAAGAGGTGCGAGGAACAGACATCACTCAGCAAATGGCAGCTGAATGAGCGGCCACTGGATCCTCTTCTGCTGTGCTAGCATATTAACAGACAGTAACTAGGCCAGAATTTGCTTCAGGCTAATGAGTGATGTAGACCTTCCTGGGAGACTTCATCTCAGCTGTGGAGGTCAGAGGGAAAAATCTGACTGCTGCCACCAGGGTGGAAAAACAGAAAAAGGATGAGATGTAGCTCCTCTCACTGAGCAGTGGCCGCCTGCGGCACAGAAAACCTGTGAAACAGACAAAACTGGTAATATTTACACAACAAGACAATGAGAAATGCAATGCACACTTATATCAGGGTGTTGTTTTGAACAGAGATGTGGATATAGGTTATTTTTAAGCCTCAAATTATTCTTGTAGCTTAATGACATATTTATAATCAACAATAAAACCTGTCATGACCATTTGTCATAATTACTGTTAGAGCAAATAAACCGTTCTTCAAAAAAGAAAATATATGAAGACAATATCTCTAAAGCCACATTTCTCCAGTATTTTGGGGTCTGGATATAACGTGATTTGAGCTCTCAAGCAAAGGATAAGTCCTGGATTTTAAAGTATTTAGAAAGACTGCAAAAATAAATCATTGCTAAACTCAAGTAGCAGTCACAGGATATTCAGAGCAGTTCATTTCAATTGATTGCATTTTGGACTCATTGAAGTCAGCTGAAGAAAAGCTGTATTAAAATAGAAGAACAAATAAATCCAATATTTTTATTGGAATTATTTGAATCCCATTTGCAGATATACAGAAAATGAAGTGATTGTTGGATATAAAATGCACCACAATGCGTAAAGACGCACAATGTTTTATCTTTCCCTGCTGGAAAACATAGCGCACGAAGACTCTGAAGTGAGTGAACTTTCACAAATAATGATGGCTGGTTCAGACTGCCCTGGAGAGGCATCAGGAGGAACACCGCCATGCCAGTCACCTGCAAATGTTGAAAAACCAGCATCTTCCAAAGAGAACAGGTAGACAAGTCGGAGCTGCTCTTTCCTTTTACCAACCCAGAGCGCAGAGGAAGGAACTATGTTCACCACAGCCAGATATGCTGTGGTGAACATCGTGCTGATGAAGGACAGGTACGAGGTGCCTCTATGTCACAGGAGGACCCCTGTTACACACCTGTATAGGTGTGCGAGACAATGAGGGCATGTGCCATTAAGTAGCACTAAATGAGAAAATGCATAGACTACCAAACAGAACTGATGCACCGGACCCAACTCTTGTCCCCTCATTAAAACAATATGCTTCTGCTTTACGCAGCATGTTTTTTCTTTTTTTCTTCCCAACTCCTGCACCACCTTTATGATGGTGCTGAATGTGTCCCTCTGCAAGGACACGCGGTGCTGTCCTCACCTTCTCCAGCAGCTGCCGCACTGCAAAAGTCAGCAGGGACACAAAAACTACAATATTTTTACTAATAAACAAACGGTTGTCTGAGGTATGTCTGTATATGCTCATTTTATAACCTGAATTAAAGGAACACCTGCAGCATCAGCTCTGCTGAATCTGCTTCCAGCTTATATGTGGACCTAATTATTTTCTTCATCAGCTTCTAATCTGTTGGAGTGAGCAGCAGTAAGCATCCTCTGTAGCATTTACACTCCTCCTGTAAACAGGAATGTCATTTTCCCCTTCACATTTTGATATCTAACCACTTGTTTTTACTTTCTGGAACTGTCTGGTCATCTGATGAGACGAGTTGACAGAATCTGTGACCTGCAGACGCTCCTCTGGTACAGGTGATGTCCATCCCGTGTCTAAAGCTTCTACTTCCCTTCTTTTTACCTTTTCCTCAGCCGTGATAAGAGATTAGACAATATTTATCAGAGGCATGTAGGCAGGACAAGGCCTTTTTTAGCCAACATGTAGGCGGGACAAGACGCTCCCTCATGTGCACCAAATTTAGCACCAATGTTGATTTATAAACAGAAACAGGCGTGGGATGTGAGTGCGCACCGTTTTATAAATCGGGAAGTAAATTTGCGTATTATTTCCTGTACGCACGCAACCTGAAGGCATCTTAGGTATGCAGAGTTTTATAAAAGATGTCCCTGAATGCTGCTTACCTCTGAAGTCGCTGCACTAGCTCAGCCACTAGAGAGTCACAGATCCCGGGGTGTGTATCTTCTGCCAGGTAAATAGCCTCCTT
This sequence comes from Kiunga ballochi, assembly GCA_037177335.1. NCBI lineage: Eukaryota > Metazoa > Chordata > Actinopteri > Atheriniformes > Pseudomugilidae > Kiunga > Kiunga ballochi. The sequence goes on along the minus strand of JBAMIG010000013.1, from coordinate 11,993,337 downwards.
CAGCCTCTCTGCAGCCTCTGGCTTACCATTACTCGTCTCACTTTTTTCTTTCAACTGCAATTACAGGTTTCTAATCACAAGCCCATCCAACACAAAATTAACTCATGGTGACCATCTTCTTACCGATACACATTTATTTCTATAGTTTATTATAAAACCTTCAATGCTAGCTAAATATTGAAACATTGTCTGAGTGATGTCATTACCTCAGAAAACACTGGAGAGAATATCATTGCTAAACTTTGTGACAAAGGCCTCTTTGGACTTTTCGGCTGTTGGAAACACACAAAAAAGGGTTTTTAGCAAATCAACTAAACACATTTTAGTTATTTTTAATAATCTTTTATTACCTCTTCCCTTTCTAACTCAGCTGGTTGTGCTTCTCCATTCTGAAAACTCTCCAGATCCTTTTCCTTGATGGTGTTGAAAATCCAGTTATCACTAGCAGTGTTACCTCCAGATGCCTGACCGTCCTGTTCACTACAAAAAAAAAACAAAACCCAAAAACAAATCATTGATTTCCTGCTAAACTTGCCTTCACTAATCACTGAAATGGATTATGATGTACAGAAGACCTACTCATCAGATTCATCAGAGCTTGATTCATTCTGTGACTGCTCTGACTTCCACCTCTTGTATCTGTCAATCAGCTCAGTCAAATAATTTGTCTTTTTGGCGTGCCTTACAATATATTTATGTTTTAACAACTCTTTGGCAGTGGGTCTCTGCAGAAAACACACAACACGGTTACATTTAAACAGCAGAAGTTATGTATGAGTATTTAAGCAAAAACAACTCATTGTGCCACAAAAAAACACTTTAAACTTACAAAACTTGGCTCCTTATTTAAACAGGCTTCGACAAATTCTTTAAGTGGTTTACTGTAGTTTCCTTCTAGTGTTGGTGGATTGTTCTTTGGGATGAGGAATAATACTTTCATAGGATGAAGATCAGAGTGGGGTGGCTCTCCTTTAGCCAGTTCTATTGCTGTTATTCCTAATGACCAGATATCTGCCTATTAAAAACAAAGACATTTAAGAGAAAAACAGTTTCAATCAAATAAGCACAATCTCACACGCTCCCCACCAAACTACTGACAAGATGCTGTGCAAAATGACATTTAAATGGGCCAATTTCTGGGTATTATTAAAGGAAACTCTGCAAACAGAAGACATTATTCAAAAAATATTTCCTAGGTCATTTCTAGTCGAGAGAAAACATTGTCAGTAGGCACTTAAATGTTCTTGACAAAAAAGAAGCAATCAGGTTGATGATATCTATATATA
>JBAMIG010000013.1:11950737-11983446 GCA_037177335.1 Kiunga ballochi | reverse complement strand
ACAGACAGACAGACAGACAGACAGACAGACAGACAGACAGACAGATAGATAGATAGATAGATAGATAGATAGATAGAATACCAATAGAATACTAATTTCAAGGAAAGATGTGTATTTGAGCTGATATGGGGTCATTACAATGACTAATTGCTATTTTTACTATTGAGCTAAGAACTTTTTCTCTGACTCTTTGTAAACGGCACCATGCCTAAAATTCACTTGCACCCCAAGCTTTTCCAGCACCCTATAAAATAATACTTTGCTTCATTAGGATAGCCTTTTGGATTTCCACGTTGACATGACGACACATCTCTGTCTCATTCACTTTATGGATTGTTTAGATTCATCATTGTGACTACTACTATCTGAGTATCTTCTGACCATCTCAACTTCTTTGTTCTGTAGCTTGTTTTTATTATCCTTGTCATCATCATTAACATTCTTCTTGAACTGGGCTTCAATCTCTGCAGGGTCGATGTAAGTGTAGAAATATGCCATAATAGAGAAGATGATGCACACTGCCACCAAGAGGGAGGCAAACAGGGTGTACTCTGCCCACTTTAAAAAAAATAGACAGACATGACAGATGTTAATAAAAATCTAAGTGTGTGTTATCTTTGATGGTGTAATTTCCCCCTCCCCCCTTTTCTTCTTCCTTTTTTTTTTTTTTTACCTGTTTGGGAAGCTTAGCAAGCTCTGCCACAATCAGGACAATGAAGTTGCCAATAGCAACAGTCAACAACCACCCTGCTTGAAGCACTGCTTTCATATTACTGGGTGCCTAGATGACATAAAAAGACAGACAAAGATAATTATTAAAAAGCCCATAAAGTAAGACCATACACAAATATAAATAATCCAGATCTTAATAGTGTAATAATTAATTAGAATAAATTATAAATAATCATCTCTTGAACTTGTACTTTGGATGATACTGGTTGACTTGATATGTAGAGATTGCTTTTGCAAAGTTACCTGTGAGTAAGAAAACTCCAGGCCAGTAACAGAAAACATCACTTCTCCAGCAGTGATAAAGAAATACTGGGGGATCTGGAGGGCCATGTGAACAGAGTTTGGCTTTATGTCTTCCATCACAGTTACAGACTCCTGACACTGAAACATATGAATGAATAAACAGATTTAAGTGTAAAGAAGAATAGATTTAAATAGGTATACATAAAATATAAATGATTTCTTAGTAAATATTTTAATATTTTCATCCCAGCCCTTATTTCCACTTTGTCCTAAGTTACTTTATTGTTATTTAAGATTTTAATTTTTAAATGGGTTATAAATTGTATAATTTATTGTATAATTTATAATAAATTATAGTTGGTTTCCTCACTTAAATGAGCTTTACATAAACAGAAGTAAATAGTAAAGGGATGCTGAGCATCTCACATTCACATAAGGAAATAACCAGAAGCCTCACTTATATTAACCTAAAACAATGGCATATATAAACCAGAGCTTTGAGCTTTTTATAGGAAGGCATCATGTACCTTCTGATTTGTGGTAAATAATTGTTTTTCTACAAAAATAATGTTTAATGGCACAGAGGAATAAGACACACCAGGTTAGAAAGAAAAAGTAATTAAGAAAAAAAAAAAAAAACCCAAACAGATTATTTAAACATTTGCTGGTTACGCAGAAAGGCATTTCTCAATACATGTCTATAAATCCATTGCCCAAACATGCACAAACACTGAACCAGGTTAGAAACCACCATAAAAGAAAAAAAAAAGCACAACTTGTACTGTATGAAATCATGAGTGAAACTTACATCTGGTCCCAAAGGTAAATTTCTGGGGATGAAGAAAGTGTAAGAACTTCCAAATCCGAAATCGCTGCTGTATTTACACGATTGAGAACCACTTTGCAAAGTGAATGTGACCCTGATGAGCAAACATCATATCTTTTGAGCACATGTATAATTATAAAAAAAAAAGTAAATTGCATATAAAATAGTAAAAACAGAAAACATATCCTTACTCTCCATTTTTTATTTGGGTGTAGTTGGAATAATAAGATGGCTGAATTAACCCAAAGTTGTTCTCAGCAACAGAGATATTAACCTCTATATCCTTTCCATTTACAAATCTAAAATAACAACACAATGATTAAAACCATCCATGTCAAAACCTGTAAAAAAAAACTGATGTTTTTGGCAATTTGGACTAAAACAAGTATTTCCATATATTTCAACAAATCATAGCAACAATGTTAAAGTAGTTTAAAACAAATTAAATCAACTTTACCGGATTGCATTGTTTCCTTCCTCTGGTTTTTTGGTCAAATCAGAAGTCTAATGAAAGAAATAATGGATTTCTTTAATGATTTCTTTGTTACAAATTTTATTTCCGCTCTATATTATTAGAATATTTCAGTAAGTCTAAAGTATTAAATGTGTTTTGCAAGTAATTGTCACAGTGTTTACAACTCACCAGGACCCAGTCATCACTGAGGGATGAGGGAATAAGAAGTGTTTGTCGCTTTCCTTTAACCAAAAAAATACTCTTTGTAACTGAAGATATTGAAACACTAATTTGTTCTGTTTCAAATGTCATGTATTCAGGAGTGGCCTGCAAAACAAAGTAAATGTTGATGACGTGCACACACACGATGCCGGTTTAGTTAACATGAATCTGATTTAAAAAAAAAAAGATTCTGAAGCTTTGAATGCAAATTTTATAAAAGTTGAGTACTAGTAAGATAGCATACCTGGGAGGCAGTGAGCTCTAGATTATTGCCTTGCAGCTGTACTGTAACTGGATTACTACCCATGTTAAGTAACTTTAGCTGACTCTGAGAGCTGGATGGAAAGACGGGTAGTGTTTTCTGGAAATTAGATCAAAGTAGTTTGTTTAGATAAAACCAAACAACAATGTACTTTTTATGAAGATGATATACAACTGAATATATACACTTAAATGGCAATGTATTTTACAGTATGAAAGAAGCCGAATTATATTTGACTTACATCAATTTGAACCTGGACCACAGCAGCGCAGACAAAAGCAAGAGCTGCCATAAACATCCCCACTGTCATTCTTTTCAGAGGTCTGTTGAATTTACATTAAGTTTTATTAATGAAGCTTTCTATCAAATGACAGCACTAAAATTCCTAATTTCAATGTAACTTTTTGAATCACAGTAGAGCAGCAGGGATATTTGTGTACGCGAATATCACTGTAATCCACAGCTCTTAAATGCAAAATTGAATATATACCGTACATGAATATTTTTTACCATAAGCTAAGCTAAGCCTGGATCTGGTTTAAATAAAAGTATCTGTGTGGATAGAGACTTCTATGAATTCACTCCAACATAATCCCCAACACTTTTCTATTTAAAGTTGGAACATTTCAGCAATGCAGACACGTTTGGTAAGGAACTCGCAGGTTCAGTTACTGGTTGGTGGAGACTGTGCAGAAAGAAACATCACTACTGCTTATTTGTTGAAACTCTGTGGCATGTAGAGGGAGCAATTTGTTTCGCAGTTATGCATAAAAAGTGTTGCATCTAAATAGGCCTTTTTAAAAAATATTCCCTAAGTTAAAAAGTTTATCTAATGGTATCGGTGCAAATCCTCCTTCTTGAAAGAAAAAAAAAAGCTTTACACTTTCAGCATGAAGTATTGCCGCAAGATTTAACTTACGTAAAATTCAGGCCACATTTTTTTGTGAGAGGGTATATCAAGCTGTCCATAACAGGTACCAGAGTCAGGATCAGGATGGGGTTGACGGTCTAAACAGAAATGGCACAGTGAGGTTTTTCTCCATAGGTAGGCTTACATAGTTAAACTATTTCAACTTACCTGCATCTGATCAGGCTGTATAACAAGCAGTCCCTGGAGACACAAAGAAATACCATGAAAACACTTATTTAATTAAACAAAGAGTCATTTCATAGGTTTTATAACCAAACTTACAAAATTTCCATTCATTGTGGTGGCTTGCAGAGTCCATCTTGACCCCTTTAACAAAAAAAAAGACGTTTTTCTTTTGCAAATAGGCGATGTTGCTTTTGACTGGGAAAGTTAAGCTTAAATGTACCTTTTGATCAAAAAGAGTCCAGAACATCGGCAGTGGGATGTACAAAAAGAGGACCTTCAGCACCATTTTGACTTGAGCGATGAGGAGTTTCTACAACACAGGCCAGCAGACAATGAGGAGCCGTTTTTCCACTGAAGAAGCAGCTAATTATACTCTAGCTAAATTTAGCTTACGTCATATTTTTCCTCTGCCCAGTCCATCCAGTGCTCTCTCTTTGGGTATTTTTTGCTTCTATGCCTGAAGCGATTATTAATGGCAAACTGAAAAGTGTGCAAAGTGAAAGAAAAAACAAATCAGTACTGTCTAGGATCATTTCTGGTCCCACCAGATCCGTAATGGATTAATATTGATATAAAAAGATTTACATAAATGACTCACCCCTATACATTTACACACAGACATCATGATGTTGCCCTCTGGTTTAGCTTTGTAGTACATACCACTCCCCATGATAAACACCACTGTTGGACAAAATCACAGGAAAATTCTCCGTTGCAGCATACAAACCAAGCTGAAATCTTTGCATTTTTGCTTTATATACAAAACATCTCTTTATTTTAAACACATACCAAGTGCAACCAACATCAGTGCTGCAGGGACACCAAAGGCAAGAGAATAACACTTCTGCTTACTGTAGATACCACATTCCTGAGCTGCAGATGAAAACAAAGAACATACGTTGAAAAATCATTTAATTTCTAATCATATGTTTATGGAAAAAATATGTTAATAGATTTAAATATAAATATTAAAAAACATGTTTATAGAAAAAATGTACCTCTGAGGATTGGAGTGATAATGGTTGACAGGAGACTCCCTCCATTGATGCACAAATAGAAAACAGAGAAGAATGTTCTTCTTTGCTTTTCCTGCAGAGAAACATGGTGGCACAGTGAATGCTGTTGTTCAATCTAAATGTGATGTGTAAATATTTATTTTGCATAGATCTGAAAATGCTATTGTAATAAGTTGCATGAACTTTGGTCTGCACTGCCAGAGACATGTTGACCCAAAAGTTTGCTTCAGTTTTTACAACGTTACCTTCCAGTGGCTTCTGTACTTAATTTTTTAATACTTTTACAGGAGTTCCTACTTTGTTTAAACTACATGATAACCACTAAAATCTGTGTTTTTCAATATAAATTTGCACACAAGCAGTATAAATAAACATTGCTTGAGTTATCATAGGAATTATGTTAGTATTAACATTTATTGCCTCACTGACTTGATAGAGCTGCTTAACTACAGTATGCAGAACATGAACAGGAGAAGGGAGGGATTACATGCGATCATGTTCCTAAACTATAGATGTTGGAACAGTGTGCACAATGGGCAATCTGAAGTCAAAGGTCAAACATTAGAAACTTCAGATTGGAGCTGAAACGAGGCAGTGGTCTAACCTGGTGATCACCAAACTGGTCGCCACCAAAAGCAGCTACGCAAGGCTTGATGCCACCAGTGCCCAAAGCGATGAGAAAGAGACCCACCATGGACAACACACTGAGTATGAGAAGAAGAGCAAGTGCATGAGCAAGGTACTATGTAGACAGACACCACCTGAAATGTGACTGCATTTATTATCACTGTGGTAGAATGAAAACCTACACGTGAATGGTGATGTTGTCTGGTTTCCCGTCTCTGTCCGTGTCAGTGATGTCATGAATTGCACTGACTGCCATTGTAACTTGGCCAATTGCATAGACAATGGACAGGTAGATGATAGTCCTGTGAAAGAAATATGAATAGAAAAAAAGACTTAAAACAGTGCAAAGATTGTGACAAGAATGAAGTATATTTACATTATTACTGTATGATTGTACTGGTGCATATCACATGGAGGGATAAGTGGGGGGGCTGGAGCCTATCCCAGCAGCCAATGGGCGAGAGGCAGGGTACACCCTGGACGGGACGCCAGTCCATCGCAGGGCTCAAATTAAAACCTTTTTACATAAATCAGTGAAACTGGAAGCAGTTTCTCACTTAAACTTTCCCAGCCAGGAGTCAGCCACTACGGCTCCGAGGATGGGGGTCAGGTAGCAGAGAGCTATAAAGGTGTGGTAGATGGAAGTGGCCAGATCATCATCCCAGTGTAAGAAGTATTTAAAGTACAGCACCAACACAGCTGTGAAGGGAGAAACAGAACAACAAACAATTATCAGCTGCACAGAGATGACCCACAGTCGCAATGTAGGGAACAATGACAAACCTAGATTTATTCATTCACTCAAACACAAAATGATTAATGAGAAAACTCTAGGTAGGAATAAAATAGGTAAGAAACAATATCATAGTTGTATTTCAACAATATTAGCAAGGAAAATGGGTGAAAATGTAGAAATACCATAATGTGGAATGGATATTTTTTATGGTTTAATATTCAAGTAAACTATTATCCAATTTTTTATGATGCCAATTTGTTAATGCATGTTTCAGCATTTTGACACATGATACTCACCTCGCATTCCATAGTAAGAGAACCTCTCACAAAACTCATTCACAACAATGAAGAAGATGCTGAGCGGGTAGCCGCACACCTCTTTGCTCTGGGTTGAGAAAAACAAGCAAGGGTTGACTCCACTGTAAAAACTTCACCAGTGGTGAGAGACCATTTCATCATTTGGAGATGGATGTATAAAAAAAATCATTAATTCATTGTTTTTTTTATTGCTAATAAATATAGAAGAAGATATTTAAAGGTAAACTTCATCATCCCACGAGAGGGAAATTTGCCCTGGGCCATACAGACATACCATAGTTGCAAACCAAATGACAACACAAAACACATATAAAGCTAGCAACACAATGCTCAACATGATAATAGAGATTCAATAAAAAAGGAAATAGATAAATTATAATAAGTGCTGCTCTAATCCTGACTATAGTGGAATTAATATATAAGTAAATATAGAAATAAAAGTTAAGATTTCAGATTTTATGATTTATGTTATTTTAGTCAAATTGAGGAATTATGGTCAATCATTTTTTGGGAAGTTTAATGTAAGCTGTGGCTATTTTTACCCATTTTTTTTTGTATAAAAATTAATCTGAAAAAAAATGTAAAAGAAACAGCAGGACGGATAAAAGTAGAATGTCTTCCCCCTCCTTGTCTTGTATTTTAGTAATTGTCTTAAGCATTTTATATTTCTAATTGATTTTTGGTATCTACTCTTTTTTGAATGATTGTTTGCATTTTTTTGTTAAAACCAATTAACAATTGTGGAAAAAACATGTAGAATGTTCATTTTTACAATAGAGTAATCAATAGAGTAAGATCTCAGGTATGTAAGAGTTACATTATATGAACACAATACAAAAATACAAAACAAGTAAATACTTTACCTTTCCCTTATTCTTCTTTTTAATATCTTCTTGATCTGTGAGCACACATTACTTTTATCAAAAATAAAATTCTCCACCAAAAGGTTGCCAAAAAATCAAGTAAAAACAGTGTTTATAAAAGACATGAGCATCTGATAAATATCAAGATAGTGAAATTAATTGTGTTAGCGCTGACTGATTGAAGCGTTTAAATCAAAACACACATATTTGTTCGTATTCTTACCTGTCATGATGTCTTCCTGAGGCGACCTCCTTTCTGCTGCAGTTTGATATTCCTTTAAGAAATTCCCGCACGGCGCAGTTGAGTCTTTAGTCCTCCTTACTGAGTGATGTGAATGCTTCACACAGTATTGACTCTTATTAGCCCTTGATCAGTTGTTCACACTGCTGACTGTGTTGCTTTTATGATGGGTGGGAACACAAGATACGGGAGATATGGAGACAGCTATGTTGAATCCCTGACAGTTGATAAAAGGTATAAGTTCTCCTAACAACTCAGAGAAATGTCAACACAGGATTCCAGTGCTAAAATGAAGACTCATGAATGACTCAAGTGCATTGAAATGGGTGTTTTTTATTTAAAAGATAAGCATTAAAGAACATCTCTGTTTACAGCAGAACAGTGACTTTTGGTGTTAAATATAAAAAAAACACATTGCTGCTCAAATATAAGACATTTTTTGATCATTTCAAATAACAGAAAAAGCTTCATATACTTCCACAGTAGGCGTATTGTGTTTTTACCCCATACCTCATCGCTTTGGCAAAAAGGTGTACATCATCCTTTCAGTGTATGATTCCCACACAGCAAGATACTTTGCAAATATTGCACACACTCCTTTTCTATATACATTAATAAACAACTTGGAATACACTTTTTGTATGCAATGGCTTTTAGGATTTTAAAACGCTCTCATTCTGGGACATTTTACGTAATTTAAGGTTGAATACTAACATAAAATATTTCTGTCTGCCAAAATGGCCTTTTCTGGAAAAGTAACTTCATGTCCAGGGAGATAAACCTGTATGCAGCACATACTGTTTACATTGACATCAATACGGTGGCTTATAAAAGTGTAATACTGTACATGAAAACATAATGAAAAACATTATGAAAGTTTAAAAAAAAAGAAAAAAGAAATGGGGCTTTTGTGAGAGGTATGTAATGACATGCATGGTAAAAATTCAAATGGGAATGTGTCCATTAAAACGCTCCATCTTTTAAAAAAAAAAAAAACAGGGGAAGGTGACACATTATGTCTCATCTAATGTGTCTTTCCATAATATAGGAACAAAGTCTCAGTCCTCCAATCTCTGCTGCACAGTCACTTCTCTTGTTAGGCATCACCTCGGTTTTAAAAACTGTCCACTCCCAGCATATTGATCCACCTTTCCTGGTGTATATATTATGTAAGTCCAGTGCCTCACTCAGATCACCGGACTACATCATAGAGGAGAGCTATTTGTGCTTCCAGTGGCTTCCCTTTAGGCCGTCTGAATCAGGGTGAAATTTAGAGGCAACATTATGGCGTTGACGGCAGGGTCCATTGGGGAGCATGTAGGTTGGTGTTTGGTTTAGGATCATACCACTGAAGAAGAACTGGGAATGCCCTGGATGGTGGCACTGGTAGGAGTGCCACTAATGGCATTGAAGATGTGAAGCGAGTCTGGGAGGATGCTCTTCATGCAGTCTTCCACAGGACTGATCTAAAAAGAAGAGGGTGTAATGCAGCAATGAGACAGGGCTAAAAGTTCAAGTCATCATTTCTTTATATATTATTTTCTGTGAAGAACATTTTGGAAGGGTACAAATAATATTTAGTCTTGATAGTTAATGACAATGAGATCATTTTAACCCTCATGCCTTTGCAGTGAGGCTACAGGAAGTCAGTTAGCTTAGCTTAGCATAAAAACACAGTCAGCTCTGTCCAAAGGTAAATGTGTGTTAATCCATTGCTTATTTTTAACAATGAGCTAGATAATTATTTAGTTAAAAGCATTGGGTTGGTAGTACAGCAATTCTAAAATGATAAAACAGTGAAACAAATGTTTTTAAGTGACATTTTGAGGGGCTTTTTTTCTAAAGCCATAGCTCAATATTTACAGCATTGTTACTTTTTTAGTAAAAAAAGGTTATGGCGAGCTTCATGTACAAATACAACATGAATTTTAAGTAAACAATTAGCTAGCTTTTACTTGTGATACTTTACTTGGCTTCATTAACAGCTTAATAGTAGTCAATGCAAATTAGGTATGATCCCTGCTCCTATTTGTGCTAATCATATTTAAATATAATCTAATATGAATATTCATTTACTTCAAATAGTAGAAAAAAATGTCAAAATCTAAGTTTTAACAATTCACATTAACAGTTGAAAACATTGTTTATACATATGTTCAAAGGAAAAATGCTCAGTAGAGAATGTGTCATATTAAGCAGTTTGATCCATGCACACATACACACAGGAAAAAGCAAAAAGAAGCACATACAAAGATGAAAAAACAAACATGTGTACGTAAAGAAATATAAAAACTATTAACTTCTTTCAAAGTAGTGCTTAAAACCACTTGTGCACATATGTGCGAGCACTCTCCATGCTTCCATACATTACGTATATCCATGCAGAAAAACAAGTCAGCAAACCAAAAGAAATAAGCAAATGGGAGATTGTTGGTCAAGCCAGCTGCTGTTACAGCAGTGCTCAAAGCAGAGGAGTAAGTTGGTTTCTTAATTAGACTTTTAAAACTGTAGTAAACAAAAAATCGGTCATTTGGAGACAGTATTAATAATGGTCTCATTCATTTATTGACTCAAGCCTTAGTTCGAAGACTTACTGCTTATATAATTAACGTTAAATGTTTCTTTTTATCCACCTTTAGTGGGATGAAACAACACACGTTTTTTAGTTAATAAACAAAAATATTGGAAGATAAGTATCATAAAATTCTTAGCAGCAGCCTAAATCAGGCTAGTCATACTGATGAACAGTAAAAACGTGCTTCATGTGTAATTTATTTCTTATTTATTGCAACGCTGTAGAGATAAGGCTGCTTTCAGTCTGATTAGATTACTGCAGTGAGAAGGTGAACTTTAGTTTTAAAATCACTGGATAACACCAGGACTTTTGATGCTTTGACAATTCACATTTAAGTCAAGCTCGTGTCTGGCTGGACCAACAATTAACAGCGCCACCTTTATTGCATACTGATGCTTATTGCGTTACCCTCAAATCTGCACGTCAGCACAAAGGAAAAACAGAAAATGGTTATATTAGTGAGTGCTTTATCACAGCAGCAAGCATTGTAAATGACACTCCACTGGTAACAACCTATTTCAGAGAAGTTAAAGGTGCAATAATATTACAAAATAAACATACTTGCTCATGCATAATGATGGACAGCTCTCTGACTAGATCTCTGTAGTTGGCTTTCATCTCATCATGATACTCCTGTTGATCTTCTTTAATCAGTCGCTCATTAATGCCCAAGCCATGGCCACATGCCTCCACAAAGTTCCTGCTCACAAAAACATTGAGACGTGTTAGAGAGATGGCAACAAACCGCTCTAACCTCTAACCTCGCGGCTCACCTGAAGACTTCTTTCAGCTGTTTGACTTTGTTATCTGGATACTTCTTGGCACTTGTGTCATCCAGAAAAGCTCTGGCATATGCAAGAGGCCCAGCATTTACCTGAGGAGGAATGTTATTTCTTAAAATACCGCTACTATATATGTCAGGTGTCTAAAAATTGTTGACAAAATGTAAGCAGGCACCTGGACACTGATGCTGCCTTGCAGTTTGAGCTGCAGACGGATCATGTCCACCTCGCTGGATGAGCACAGCTGTTTGAGCTCTGCCACCTTCTTGCTCATCTCATCAATCGCCACCTCAATGGGGCTCAGATCGGTGTGGTGTTGGTACATCACAGCAATACGCTTCTTCACATAGGGAAAGCAGTGTGTGGCTGCGGGAGAGAAACAGTGAGGTGAATTGCCTACCCCTCATTGCATCTTCTTAATTATGCTTTGCCAAGTTTCACAGCTCACTCTTCTCCTGCACGTGAACTGTAAACTCAAATAAAGCTTCCCCGTAGTAAAGATAAGATAATATGGTTGAACTTTTGGATCTTTTACATCATAAACATATATAATCATGATTAGGATTAGGAAACATCTGTGAAGAACAGCTGACATGCTCAGAAGCTTATCAAGATATTTAACTTAATGCTGATAAATGTGACAGGTAAACAACTGCTGTGATATGTAGTGTGTTGATAAAGAGACTTTTAGGAAGAAAGTTTAACATGAATCTCACTTAGGAAAATTTCTAAAAGCTTAATGCATAAGATGGCCCTGCGATGGACTGATGACCTGTCCAGGGTGTGCCCTGCATCTCGCCCGTTGGCAGCTGGGATAGGCTCCAGCCCCCTCGCGACCCCATTAGGTACAAAGCGGTAGAAAGTGGATGAATGGATAGATGGATAATGCATAAGATGCCAACTTATTGCTGATTGTATTTACAGTTACACTTTGGGAATAGAGCTCGGCTTGAAGAGAGAACAACATGCGTTCTGCACTATGAGATAAACTAATTTGCATTGAATAAAAATAAATCTTTGTAAACTCAATCAGGTGTACCTGCCTTATAATTTTGACATTTTTTCCACAGTAGAAGATGAAATATGTTGTAGAAACCCCCAAAATATTAAAACCTTAAGTCTGACTGACTTACCTGAGACTGATTTATACATTTTTTAATTTATTTTTTAATATTTGCATCCTCAGTTTTTGAAGTATTTTTCACCTGATCATTTAGATTAATTTTTTCTTCTTTTTTGCAGTTTGACATTTTTATCTTTCATACATATTTATAAGCCCATTTATGTCTAAAGAAACTCTGAGCCTTAAAACTGCACACATATCAAAGACAGGTTGCTGTAATAAGAAGGAAACTAAATGAGCAACATATAAATCCATCACATTTTGGAAGTGGAATCTCAAATCAATTAAAAAATTTTAAGAGTTAAAAACCCTTCAATTAACTTGAAGAATAAAAAAAAGTGTATTTTTTTATCAATTCAATGTTTGTAGTGTTTAAAAACATTTGTTTTCCTCACAAAAAGCACTTATAGCTGAATTTTTTGTTGTGCTCTGATAAGCCAACAGTAATACTAAACAAAACTGATTAGTTAGCTTTACCCCACAACCACATGAAGTTAACAATGCAGTTTACTTGTCAGTATCGTCCTGCGTTTGCACTGCTCCTCCACACCACCTTGTTTTTTGCCCGATATTGTGAAAGGCATTTCAAATACAAATCGACGGATGTTGTGGCTCTTTTCAAAGTCGGTCTTCCTGTCGGCCAGCTCCTTCTCCTCAAGATATGGAGTCACATGAGTCACCTGGATGTAAGCGTATTTAGAGTCCAGGTCTTTTGGATTAATCTGCATAGAGTAGAGATTAAATTCAAAAGATCAGGGCCCATAACAGAGAAATCAAGTCACACCACAAACAAAAGTCTCACCCGCCCCGAGTCCTGAATCATCTTCACGTTTTCTTGTCCAAACTTGTCAGAGTACAGTTTGAGGAGCCTCTGGGATATCTCAGATAGAGGGGTGAATTTGGGTTCCTTGTAAATATACTCCTTACCATCTTCATCTTCAAAAAAGCCCTAAAGAAGATAAAAAAAAAACCCCTCAAATGTAGACTTCAATAAACAGAAAAAACGAGTTTATCTATGAGAATATAAAAAAACAAACCACTTAAAGCCATAGTTAAGTTGCGAGTGGGAGTCAATACAACACTGATAAAGGACATTATTCCAGACTCAACTCTGACAATAAACTATCTAAGATCCAAGACAAACAACTACAGAGAAAAGAGAAAAAAAACAAAACCTAACTAGTGTTAGTTAGTTTATGAGAGATACACTGAAGGAGATGGGTGGGCACATTTCATTCTGTTATTCATCTTATATATTAAGGGGCAAAAAAAATCCAGTGAACAGATGGGTAAAGCCATGCGTTTATCCAGTGAGAGCTAAATCCTGCTATTGGCCTTTAAAGGGTTTCCTACAATGATTAGCACAACTTTGAGGCAGAAAGATAGAAGTTAAAGGGCTAAGAAATAAGCATCACACACCAAATAGCACTGCAGACTGCATTAGTGAAGGAGCACAACAGCCTAAAACATCACTGCAGTCCCAACTAAAATGTTGGTTTTAACACTAATTTACCTCAGCATCTGAATCAGTAAACTGGTACTGCTAAAGGGATGTGGATAACACAGAAAAATAAAACAATTATTTACTATCTACTATTACTATCTAAGTACAGTGTGAATACATGAGATTATTTATAGTTTAAACTGCCGCATTTAATACTCTGATCACAGAGTCAGGAGAAACATGGATGTGCAGGTTTGACATCTACTAAAGAACACAGCTGGAGATAACTATGTCTGACAAATCCCCCATAAAAGATCTTAAAAGAAGATTAAATGAATAATCTGAGGGTATTTACATTCAAATTACAGGTAATGTTTAATAATGACTCTTTGTATTCAGTTGACTAAAGTTATTCAGTGGGCTGAATGGGCTACTCCCTTATTAATCTATTATCAATCAAGCCAGTTAAAGGTTTTCCTTTAACTTAGGTCTTCCTTTAGCTGATTCCAAGTGAGGCATGTAAATTTGGAAACTACTGCTGAGAAACCACTGCATTCAGAGGAAATGCTTCAAAACTCCCTTAACTAAAAAGAACAAGTTCAGAAAACTGGTGACACTTTCATTGCAGTTGTGAATCTAGAAGACCTTTTAAACAGGTTTATTATTCACCTGAAACAAAAGATAACAATAAATAAATATAAAAAAGGAGGTGAAGGGATAAAGAAAACATTAAAACGAACAAAGAACAGCCCAACCATAACTTGAAGCAGCAAGCTATGACTGAAAAGTGAATGGATTACAGCAGCACCAACACCACACAAAGACTCAGGCTGCTCAAAAAGATCTGCAGGGCCTGCTCCACAACTTACCGCTGCCTTCAAAGAGGATAAAAAAAGCAGAGAAGAGTATTAGAGTATATTATAAAATGGGACAGCATGTGATTATGCTCTTAAACATATAAAACCCTCAGCAGATCACTAGTTTCACAACTGATAGGAAATGAGACCAACTACCGGTATAAAAAATCTACATAGATTAAAATCAACCCTTGTGGACAGGACTTGCGTATTTGTTAGAGGGAGGAACTTACCTGGCCAAAGAAAGCCACTCTGAAGTATGTTCCCAGCAGCCTCTTCCCTGTATGCATGACCTCTGTTACTTTACTGTATGCTCGATGCAGTGTGTCATATAGATGGGCCAGTTTCTGTGCAAAGTTAGACAACTGAATCAGCATTTAAAAGACTGCTGTAAATTAAGCACTTGGCTTAAATAAGCAGGAATTATTTAGCATTTTACTGCACTCCAAATGAGGGGAGTTTGAACCTCAAAGTCTCTGCGTTTCTCATAAATGGGAATTATGAGCTTGTAGATGTCAGAGATGAGCTCGTAGCGCTCTGCTTTCCACAATCCATCTGCACACTCCTCCAAAAGCTCCATTAGGACATCCTGAAAGGAAGTGTTGATGATGAACACCGTTTTAAAATCCATAGCTTGCACAGAGATGTGCCATAAGGGTGGAATGATTAAAGCAGTTCAACAAAGAAATCTGTCTGGTCGTCACACTGAAAAATGTTATCTAAAATGATCAAACAATTATGGTCAGTAGCCTTCTTCTAAAACAGTTTGCTTTTGCAAGTATCCAGTACATTTAAAATGATTAAAGTGCGTTTTATACACACAATTTTGTTTGAGAGACAAAACAAAACAGACAGCTCAAAGATAGTGCCTGTAAATCATGAAGGATTTACCCTTTGCTTTAATTAGACGACTGCCAACCCTAATTTCATAAACAGTGTTCAAGTTTAAGACATGATAAGTTGTTCCATGCATATGTCATCATGTAACATGCATATAATCATCCAGTAAATACATGCCTTTAATAAATATTTGGCCTTTACTAGAACCAAAAAAAACCCAAAAACCAAATATTGCTAAAAATGATCAGAGTACCTCGTTGAAATGGACATCCTGCATTCCGACGTCCTCCATCATTGCTGCTTCTTCATCGATGTTTGGCGTTACAACCCTGAAAGCTGAGCAGCCCTGCTTGAACATGCCTGCATGCAGCAGAAAAATAAAGAAATAACAGTAAACAAAACTTCTGTCTAGCAATCAAAGCATTTATTTTCATCAAATATGCATTAGCACCTTTTCTTCTTAGGTATTCTGCCACAAGTGCTGCAACGTGCACGTAGCACATGGCCGCCTGTAAACATGCAAGAATAAATTATATCAGAACGACAAGGACAATAAAACGGATTCCTTTAATGACTTTAAACACAACACATAAACTGAATAAATATAAAAGAGAAAAACCCTGCAGGGTTTATGCCGTTCAGTCATGTAGAGAGTCCAGTATCTGCAGATTCACCTCTGATAAATCCCCATTCTTCACATGAATTCGCGCCATACTGTCCAGCCAGGTCTTGCGTAGCTCGGGGGTGCTGGCATAAGACTTAGCAAGGCTGTACTGCAAATCCACCAACATCTCTGGGTCTTTCTCGTGCTCCTTCATCTGAGCTGTGGCCATCAAAACCGTCCTGATGCGTTTGGTCAAATCCTTCACATCCGATGGGAAAGCTGTGTTCTGTTGAGGAGGGTGACAGTCTTAGAGCTGCATCTGCTGCTGTTGCTTTTGTGTTTGTTTATTTCAGTAAAACCAGAACAACAACCACAAGTTCCTTACCTTAATAGTTTTATCACTGTTGGCACAGTTGTTAATTATTGACAGAGACTGCTGAAAGCGGGTACTACCAATGCCGATCACATCAGCTATCAACTGACTGACAGCAATCACCACCTAAAGGAAAAGACAGAGCTATAGATTAACAACAATTGAGGAATATATGGACCGCAACATTACATGAAAAAAATAATAAAAATTGTCATGGACAGAACTATTAAAATTGTTTTCTTAGTTTTTGTTTTGTTTATCCAGCATCCAGACATGCACTGAACAGCAAAACTGTTTTTTCACAACTTGGACTTGCATAATTTGACAAAATACAGTAAAGTAAACCACAATGGTAAAAATAAATATTATTAGGAAGTATTTGTTATACAATCTACCGGTGCAAAAATACAAATCAATTATATTTGAGCAATAATAATGAACATGAAAGTAATTGCACTTTTACAGAATGCGATTTGTAGATTTAAGTCATATAAAGCCCATAAATCAATGTTAAGTGTGTTGGTTGAGCTTTTAAAAAAAGACTCTGAGTCTCCAAACTACCAGAGTATAACGAATAAATAATGTTACACATTATTTTCATTGTAAAGGCAACATAAATCTACTGAAAAACCACCTAACCTGTAAGTGTGTCCTCACAAAAGATTTACGACATGTGTAGTCAAAGTTACTCTTCATCAGGAAATACAACAGATGGGCTGCATCGCTCCGAATAGAGCTCAGCTTGGAGTTGCAGCATTTCAGGATCTCGTAGCAGAAAGCTGCACACATGTCTGCTCGGCCTTCAAAAAAGGTACATGGGAACTAGAAAGTTACAAAGACAGAAACAAGATCAGTCCTTAGCTTCTGGAATCAAATAAAGTACAAACTGTATATTTACAGACGGCACCAGAGGTTTGTCACACCTTGTAGATGAAGGTGCGCAGTGTTGTGAAGACCTGCTTTAGAGCGGTTTCTGACTGGTTGATGCGCAAGAAGCAGAGATGGACTTCAAACACCTTCTTCATGAGTGGACTATGGCCGTGGTCAGAGCATAGCTGCGCCTGTGGAGAAGACAAGAATTGTCTCTGAAACTGTTGCTCTGACGAAGAATAGATTCGACACAATACACAAGTATTTTCTTTTGTACCTTGAAACCCATGATGAAGATGTTGAGCGTGTCCAGGACGGTCAGACACACTTCAGTGGCGATGTTGGCTTCTAGCAGTGACTGATTTAACACATCTGCATCTGAATGACTGTAGGCTGCAAAGACACAACAACATGATGTAGCACTTTCATGTGTACTAATGCACTGGAGGCAAAAACTCTCCACTCTGTCATTTAATATCACATCTCTCAATGTTAAAGGCAAAGATTGTGCTTAAAAGATGGAAGTTTCCTTCTAATTTATTGAAAAGGTAAAAGTTTCATTCCAAACTGGAGATAAAATAATCTTCTGCCACACAAGCACCACATTTTACCTCTTAACGCCTGAATTTAGGAAGAAATGGACAGAAATGGACAGAAATATCCAATTTTAAAAATGCCAAATTAATTTGACCATATGACAAAATCTAATAAAAATATACCAATTCATTATTTTCACTATTTATTACTATAGAATAGGTCAAAATTCTTAGTGTAATTGTCTGCTTTCTGCAGGAGATCAGAATCATATGTTGAACAACAAGGTTTGAGTGAAGTTTCTGCCATTAAGTGATGCAAAATGTCTCAGAAACAGTATAAATCAAATATGATACACCAGGCCGTAAGGGTTTAAATAAATGGTGAAAGGATGACGAAGTACATACTTGTGTGTCTATTTGTGGTGGGGATGTGCAAGGACTCAGATGAGGAGAAAAAAATCTAAACTGTGATGTAATTTGAACAAAAAGACAAATTTTGGCAAAAACTAAATTAACAATGATCATAGGCACAGCAATAAAGTCATCCATGTGCTCCACAGCCGTGAAACGGGACAATATGAGATCTCCTGTAACAAGCACCATGCAGCCCAGTGGTAATAATATCCAAAAGTTGGATAATACACATGTGATTCTTTTCTTTTTACACTGCATTTAATATTTTTTTACTGAGGCAATAAACCATCTGAGCAGATTATCTCCTTTTTAAAAACATTTCCTGATGCAAACTAATCTTTGGCACATTATAGACTAATCGTCTTGGTAATGTCCCAAACATCCCCAGCAAAAATGACATTTAAACAGTCGTAATTATATTATTTGAGTCTTTTGAATCATTTCTGTATATATTCAAACCACTTTTTTTTTAAACAAGGTCAGGTTTTGGAAGGAAACTCTTTACAATTAACATGGATTTCTTTCACAAAGTGAAATAAAGTCCAAAGCAGATGAGCTGCTGCGCAGAGCGATGAAAAGATTTAGAAAGATGTTGTTCGGTCAAAATGGGCATGCTCTTCTGTCAACCAGATGAACAGAGCCAGTAATAAAAACATCCTGCCAACCTGACACATTCTTACCATGATCTACAGATATTCCAAGAATACTTGAAATCTTTCTTACACTGAAAACACAGAAAAACTGCATTAAATGATGCCATTTAACAGAAAGACCCCCCTGCATTCCCCACACAGCTGGTGTAAAACTGAACAGCTATCTTGGTTCTGTTATCATGGCCTTCATGATTCTTTCTGGGGAAAAAAAATTATTTTGCCCGACAGCTGTTTGAGTTTACACAGAAGATGAGGAAGGAAATGATGAGAAGCATGAAGAGTTGGACAAAATGGAGTGAGGCGGAGGAAGGTCCTCTGCTAGTGGATGTTGGATGACAGCTAGAATATGGAGGAACTTACTGTGGTTAAAAGTGTATGAGTTATCCAGGCTGCTGAGCTGCTGTAAGCGGGCATGCATCATTCCCGCCCTGTTACGGGACACAGGCAGAGTCTGAGACTTCCGCTCATGTGCTACGGGTCCTGCCCCATCCTGGTTCCTGATGAGGAAACAGGATAATGTTAGATGGAGGGCCAAATACCAGCAGCGTTAGAGATAGCAAAGCAGGTTGAGGTGAATTATCATTCATTTAACCCGCCTGAGCGATGAAATAAGTTCCTAAATGAACTGAGCTGAAGAAAGTTGGAAGATCTTAAAAGAGTGCATGAGACTTTGAAGGTGAAAGTGTGGTTATGAGTGTATGTGTGGCATGCAGTTTAAAGGTAGCAGCTGTTTCAGCAGCGTTAACACAGCCACTTAAAGCTAAAGCCATGCACACGAGAACATAAGAGGCAGTGAGTTTAGAGAGCCGAGAAAAGAGCGACAGCACTGCAACGTTTCTAACTGGAGATGAGAAGACATGCAACTAATTGGAAATGTCAGATCCACCTTCAGGCTTACCCAGACAGGAGAGGGCAGGAGCCAGGTTTTATTTCAGTATGTTAAACTGGCCAGCATTTCAGTGAACAAAGATGGGAACAGCGGTGGGATGTTAGAGAGAAAGAACACTTAAAAGAGCATAGGAAGAGAGACCAAAACCTGGGTCACTTCTTAATTAAGCTTCCAGTACTTGTTCTTATAATTTAAAACACACATCTGATAGTATTTTAAAAAACAAAACAGTAATGAATCAATAGATTTATAATCCTGATGAACTGTATAAGACATAGGCTTAACAAACAGGTTCCCAGGGAACAGGAAATCCTTGCAACATTACCTTGCAATGTATCTTTTTCCCATGTATCGGAATTGATGAAGGCACACCCTGACAGAGTATGAGAAAAAAAATCAGTCCCCTTATTTTTTAGCAGAACCTCTGATGTGCTTCTCTAACAACACAAAGTATGGTACTCGATTAACGTGAAGAAGTCCATTAGCTCAGCAGATGAAGCCTTGTTCCAGTATGTGAACAGAGCATCTGCGGAAGAAACAGACAGACACTGAAGAGGAAACTTGTTTTCCTTATAGGAAACATGGCAGGATGCTCAGTGTTTGAGCTGCACAGTGGAAAAAAAGGGAGATTTTACCCTCGGACATGCTTTTAAGAACATGTAGAAAACACATGAGGAGACTCTTGATCTCTGCCTGGTCCAGTTTGTCACATCGCAGCAGGGGGCTTCCCAGGGCTGAGGCAGGCTGATGCTGTGGGGGGCAAACAGGCCAGTCAGGCACAGACAAAAATCCTATCCTGCTCTTGGACATAAAACTAATTTAAGGCCAACCTTGTCTCAGAATTGGCACTTTTACCTGAATTTAGATTAATAAAAATTAGTGTGAGGGGGCCTGAATGTCAGTCAGACATTAGACAACTTCAACTCCATAACAAACAGGCCTAACAGGCTAAACAAAATCTTTTAATGTATATCTAAAAAGTAATTTTATAGACATTAATCAAATCCTGGCATTTGCTACTAAGACATTATTGCAAGAATCACTAAGAAAACTGCTCTTTCTTCTGACTTGCAGAGCATTTATTGCATAACTCAAACACATTTTTAAAAGGTCTGAAATAGAGCAGTCAGGCTCTAAGTCATTCACACAGATGTCGCAAGGCTCTATGTATGCTGGAAAATATTACGCTGGTCAAAAAAGACATAATTTTCTTCCAGCTGAGCCAGCGAGCAGGGAGCAAATGAAACCAATTCAACAGTGCAACAGCTCTACCATAGCAAGAGGTCGGAAATACACCAAGCACATTCCTTTGCCAGCAGTTAGTCTAGACCGTGAAAGTGGCTAGGGATGACTTCATGGAAAGCATGAGGCAATTGCTGTGGTTTTTAAAAGGGTGTTGTGCAGAGAGGAGAATTTTCAGACTCGAGTTAGAGTTTCCTGAAAAGGTAGACAAAACTGTGGGATGGTTATTTACATCCAATATAATTAGTGTGGTCAATATTTAGGGTTTTTATTCTTACGACTTACGATGGAGCCCACCCTATATACATTAAATCCAATGACCAATGTGAAATAAAAACTAACAGGAAGGCAGTTAACTCACAAAGCACACATGAGGATGAAGAACTCCTTTAAGCATGCAAGCTCATCAAAATCTGGTAAATAAGCAGAGGCAAACCATGAGAAGCCCCTGTGGTACAACACATCTGCTTAAAAGCATAAGCTGAACGGTTTGTAGATTTTCTGGCAAAGAAAGGGCTTCAAGTTTTGGGCACTAAGACACTCTCACACGCTATCATTCCCAGATGGGACACTCATAGGAGGTGTGAAGGATGGAGGCTTTTAGTACTTGAAGTGAAATGCTGGACTGCAGGGCGCTCTCTGGGACACAAGGGGCAGTGAGCAGGGAGAAGTCCATGGTGACATGCTTGGTGTGCAAGGAGAGCATGGACTCCTCAGTCTCCGTAAAGAAGCGCAGGACATTGATAGAGTGTCTCCGTACAAACTTCTCCGTCTGCCACGGCCGCCCATACAATGACGTTGGGAAGTTAAGGGTACAGGTTAACAAAGAGTGACGTTCTGTGAAGCTTTTAGTCATTTGGGGGTCTTTGTTGTGGTGTCACAGAAAAACTAAATTTGATTTATAATAGCCCATACATTTCCATTCATACAAAATACCTTTTCCAGAGAGTTGCCTTTATCACTGTTTCGCTCCGGCAGGCTGTTCCCAGAATCAGTGCTGATAAGTGAGCCGCGAGAGTCTGCGTGGCGCACCGAGTTAATGTTAGGGGTGGACGCTGCATGGGGCGAAGCTGCAAAGGAGAATGAAACGGAGTTGTTTGATCATGATCTGCGAGTAAAATCTTATGTCTTTGCAGAATGATACCCAGTCTTGTCTGACTCACTGGTGCCTGATATGACTCCAAAAACATCTTTGTGCAAACTGGTGTCCAGAAAAGTGCTCGACCTGGGAGGTGTCATCAAAGAGTTGCTCAGGAGGGAATCTTCTCTCCCGTTCTGAATTGAAAGCAAGAGGAAAGAAAGAGTTAAACAAAAGTACAACATGCTTTAATAAAAAAAAACCTTTTTTAAATAATAATAATTGTTGTTTAACAAGCGAAATATCATCTTTTTCATTTATACCATGTGATCTCCACACATGCACATCACTAGCCTATATCTTTTTGCAATGATAAACTTAAAACATCTAAAATAAAAATCCCCCCAAAAGTGTTGTAAACTCTCCGTTATTTTATACAGAGAAATGGTTATGTGACACTAGAATGTTTGTCAGGACTGTTCCTAGAGGACAATGTTTAATTATCTTTCATTATATAATGAATTTTAAAGGAAGGATCAAGTTACAGACTTTCCAAGAGATTAGAAGTTTTTAGTTTCCGATAAGGCTGCGAGAACAGCAGTACCACAAAAAGCCACAAGGTGGCCCTCTTACATTGTTGGAGTGATTGATGGTGAACGGGGTCACTTCCTTCACATTCAGCCTGTTAACATTTTCCTGAAGCAAACCAAACAAGGGCAAATACAAGGTAGCCAGCCTGGCCTGTTGGCTCTGAGGAAGGGAAAAAAAGTCTTAATATATATATCAGAACTCCCATCTACACATGCACAGTACCAATCAGAAGTTTTGAAGCATTTTTCTTATTGAACCTAATTGGAAACTGTGTCCTAACTTTTGACTGGTAGTGTAAGTGAAAATACAACAACAGAGATAAAAAGAGAAGCAATCAAAAGACACTACATACCTTAGAGGTGTAGCGGTCGTCAAATGTGTGTTTAATCATCAGGTTCTTCAACACCTGGATGGCTATCTGACGGATCTCCCTGAACTCCTGCAGAGCTGCGCTCACCTCCCTGAGCAGCAGCCCGACCAGGAAGTGGTTTTTACAGAAGTCGTCTGTCAGTGAGTAATCCAGCTGGAGATCTGTGAGGCAGGGCAGTGAGGAATTATGGCTGGCTGAGATCAGAGGAGGTAAAGTCATATAGAGCCTGAAGTAATGATGAGTGCATTTCTAATTTTACCATCAATTTATTGTGATCAATAAGAAAGCACAAAAGACTGGGAAGTGCAGGGATTGTTGACTATCATCAGTCTGTATGAGAACAAGAAACACTGCAAAAACAGTCTTACTTGAGATGAGTTAACTATTCTTGAATATTATCAAATTCTTTGTTTTGAGCAAAATAAATAAATAAAAAATCTGCCAATGGAGGAGCTAAATTTTCTTGGCTACAATTTTAAACATAGTGATGCATTCTCCAAATAAACTTAGTTTTCTTGTGCAAAACAAAAAAATAAAAAATGTTTTTTTTTTACTTTCTTAAAAATCTTTTTTGGTTTCTTTTCTTTTTTTGCAGTGAAGACAGAAACAAGCTTAGAATTTTAAGTTTGACGCATTGCCACTGTGTGAAAGACAGATTGCTGTACACCAACAGTGTGGAAAGACAAACAAGACTTAAGCTTGTGTTGAACAGCAGCAGCAGCTGTCCACAGATGGTTTCTAATAGATGGATCCCAAATCACACATTTACACAGATTCCAACAAAGACATGCCTTTGTCTTTTCCAAAACGTGCTTTATAAACCTGCATGTTTGGAAAAGAGACAGACAAATTGTCTGCAATATGTATTATAAAGCGCTCACACATCAATAGTCATAAACCCCAAACCAATTCAAGATCTCAACTTCACAGATTAATTATTGTGTAGAAATCTGCTGTGTTTTGAAATGGCATGCAAGCAGCACTCCTTGCACCTACCTACGGGAGTATCATATGACTCCACTGTATCATAGGAAGATAAAAGAGCTAATTGAAAAGAAAAAACAAACAAAAAAAAGAAACAAAAAGCATTTTGTAAAAAAACAGCTTGATAAACAATAAATTCAATTCAGTTTATTTATTATCAATAGTCCCGTTCAACTAATCAAATCCATGCAAAGTATGCCAAATGAAGCTGCAAGCCAAGTTATAAGAATGCATTTTTCTAACCTTGAAACCTCAGTATCCTCCCCTTTCCAAACGGCATGGGCAGATTCAGGGGCACAAAGTGCTCATGGTTGGACACAACACGCAGGAACTCAAATTTGAACTCAAACAGCGTCTGCAGTTAAAAACATAAGAGGCACCGTAAATGTAAACATTGCTAAAATCACACTTTTACAAGCAGGCAGTCATGCAAATTGCTTCCATGAAGGATCTGATTAGTATTGTCACAGTACCTTTGCATCTCCAGGCATAAAACAGTTAATATAGTTGTTGATCTGCTTGAACACAAAGCCTCGGTCCATCAGATTGAAGCAGCGCTGCAGAATGAAAGGGAAAAGCTGTCCCTTTAGTATTTTAAGCAAACATTCAAACATTCAACTACATTTATTGTAGATCAGTCAGTATGCACACAGATGGAGGTTTAGAAGCTCTCTCCACCTTGATGAAAACTGCAAGGCTGTGGTTAGCATTCCTAGCAGCATCCAGGTTGTCCTTGTACTTCTGGGTGATGTGTGGCATCATCATGTTGACCAGAGTCTCCACAGTGTGATGGAAGGATGCTGAGAAACGCTGATTTCTGGACAGCTGATGGGTACACACACAGCAATAATGATCCAAATGATTTTATTATTTACACCCCCAATTTACAAGATAGGTCTGGTAGGTGTGGATTAGTCTGAAAGATGCCCTGTGTTACACTTACCTTCACTTTACAACTTTCAATCAAGTACTGAGCCATGGACTTGATTAAGGCCTCAAAAAAATACCAAGAGTACTGCAGGGCAGACAAACATCGGTCAAAGAACAATGAAGAGATAGTTCTTATCATTTAGATTTACACCTTGTGAGTAAAAATGTTACCTTGAGCAGCTTGTTACTCGTCAGGAAGTCGGTGGAAGGTTTTAGGATTGCAGTCATGGCCTTAGCTAACTCTTCATGCACTGTTCGATTGGTGGAGGATGTGTATGGCTCAGTCCTGAATACAAACTGTGTGCAAGATGCATGTCAATGTTCCAGTGCAAACACTAAATACAGTTCCAAAAAAAGAAATGTATTAGCTATACCTTTACGTAAGAGCGAAGGTAGTGCTCCAAGCCTTCTTCGTGGCACTGGGCTACAACGTGAATCATGACTCTAGTAGAAAAAGGTAGAAGAGGAGGGGATGGGTGAGGGAAAAACTGATAAATTGCAGATTTTTTGTCCATGCAAACTGCTGCTGAAGTAACAAATACAATATATGTCAATCATTTACTGGCACCATCACCAAAATATCTGATGCTGCAAATTGATTTTTGCTTGTATAGTAGTAACACTGAAATGCAGCCTCATGTCAATAATCAATTCATAAAGTTATTTAGGTTTTAACATATTGAAATGTCAAGGAACATTTCAGGGACTTGCCTGGTGACGTTTACTGCCACATCCTCCTGAGTGGCGCTGGTCAAGACCCTAAACAGCTGATTGAGGATGGTTGGCAGGAACTTGATCATCACATGGGTCTCCATAGCATGCAGACTCTATGGGGAACATGTATGAGAAACATGATTAAAAAGCAAACAAAATGTAAAATGAATAATGTAGAAAAGGTTGCCACTAGCTAATGCTAATGAGCCAAGATTTCATAAGAGATGGCATGAATGAAGAGGACTGGGATAGTGACCAACTCTATTCTCTAGTGACATGAAACTGCAATAGTGCAGATTTTCATGGATCCATGTGTTTGTAGAGGAAACGTGCATAAGCCAGCCAAGACAGTTGGCGAGCTGCCATCCACCATAACTGACCTGCTGTTTCACCCTCAGGCTGTTGTTTGTATTCACCGCTGTGTTTATATTAGAACTCGGGACATGCACTGAACCAAATGAGGCCTTCTTTAACAATGTTCACCAGGAGGAAAACATAGCAACTCCCACAAACTGAGAATGAGTCAAGGGAAAAAAAAGTAGCGATCGAGCAACGAGAGCCAGAAATATGCCAACCAGGGGAGGAGCTGTGACAGATTTACTGGCACCAGCTTGACCTCTGTAGGTAAATAAATTTAGTATAACTGGCAGAGTAAGAAGTCCTGCACAGACTGTCCAGAAGAATGCACTGTTGGCAAGCTAAATCACACAAAAAAGATAATTTATTTTAATCTGACTCAGTATGAGCCTGGTAAGACAGTTTGTAATTTCATAGTTGATGTGAGCAAAAGTTAGGGTTGCAAATTATTACCTACAGATAAATGTGAACATTAGAAAAATGCCACACTTCTTTGAAGTTAATCAGAAAATTGCAGTTGTCACCCTACATTTCTGCTTCCATGCAGGACAGTAGCCCCGGTTACACAGTGTAAGCAAATAAAAACAGACTTTGTGTCAACGACAATGGACTGGTGTTGCTATGAATCAATTTATTATTTTAAGTTTTTCAAGATAGAAGAAAATAATGGAACTAAATTATATATGGAAAAATTTACCACACACCCGCACTGAATAAATGACTGCTATGTCCAGTCAACATGGAGCATGGACACGATCAACCTACAGTAATTGAAAAGCATTGAATTTAAAGTAAACATGTTAAAAGTATTTAAAAGCAGTAATTACTACTGGCTGTCAGTTTGAGCATTTAGTACCACATTTAAAGCCGATTATTTTAGCTGCAGCAGCTCTTTAGTACCTGCTTTTGTAAACCTTTGAACTGCTTATCTGGCTATGTTCATTTAATGAAATGCTCTCCTGCTCAACCAAGGGACCAGTTTAAGTTGGGCATTAGGGTTACACCTTACCTTCAGGTATTTGACCAGCTCTCCTCCTGATGCCTGGCCTCCTGATACGATGCTCTGACAGTGATGAAAGAAATTGTGTAGATGTTGATCCTGAAACCGAAAAACTCAGGAGTTAATGTTATGAAGCTGTGTAGCTACTCATGGGAACAAATACAAAATCAATGGATACTGATGAATCAGTTGCTTTTTTAAGACTAACCTGAGTGTAGATGGTGGACACAAGATGAGTGGACACCTTGAATAAGGGCTTGCCTCCATCAACCCACTTGATCTCAGGACCTAAATGCTTTATCATGAGTGAAGAAATGTGTTTAATTAGGATCTTTATGCTGTTTGTCAACAAAAAGCTGTGGTTACTCACAGCCTGTTCTCAATACATGTGGGAATCTTAGATGGTCTTTTTAGGATGTATTAATGTAAATAATGGAACTACTTGACATTGGCTTGTACAGGTTAAAAGTCATAGATGTGAAAAAAAAGAAAGGAGTGGGAAGACTGATAATATTTTCAGAGTAGTAATGAAAAAAAGAGAGTGTCAATAGCATATTCCTAGTTGACAGCTTTGGTAAGGAGAGTGAGTCTTGACTTTTTGAAATGACAGACATAATATTTCAGTGAATAAGATGATAAATGAGGAAATATAAACAGGGATTAAAATAATAATGTATCAGCAAGTCATATCTGAAAAAATGAATAAAGAAAAAAATCAAAAGTGAGAAAAATGTTTAGTAAATAATAATAAACGTCCTATTAGTAAATCAATTTCTAAACTGCTTTTATAATATTTAATTTTTGCCAAAAAATTATCTTTTTCCCTGTATTTATCTCTCTATCTGACTGACTGATTGGTCTGTTTGTTGGTTACCAAATGCAAAATCTGCTTATCTTGATGGATTGTTGTGATTTTGTGAAAACAAATTCATAACATTGTAACATAACGTGATCTTGAAGGAGCTGTACACACAGGAGTTTATAAAGGATTCTTCACAATCAGGATGGAAACAGGCTGATTAGACCATGGTCTGAGTGTTTTCCTGGTTCTAAATATCTTTTTACTTTTATGAATTTAAGATGGTCAGACTAGTACATGATAAAATGGTGTTCATTTTAAAAGCACTTCAGTTAAAATATAGATTATAATCTCTTAACAGTATGAGTGTTACTATCATGTACTGTATGATGTATTTTCTGTCGCCTGAACAACTAATCACATTCATACAGCACATGCAAAAATACTGCTGCAATGTGAATGCGGATTATGTAACCTATGTTGTCAGCACTCATAAGATGAAAAGGAGTTTTATAACCATCAAATCTTACAACAAGAAGATTAGAAAAAAAAATTAAAAATCAAATGAAAACAGATTTATCATCTGAACCTTAAATAGATAAAGTCAAACTATCACAGGTAAACTTGAGGAGGTGCATTACCTTGCTGGCTCCCTCCTGACAGCTGAGGTACCCAGCTGGCAGGTTAGCAGCAACAGGGATGTGACTGTCATTCATGATGACCCGGCCATCTTTCAGTAAGGGAAGCCAGGCGTAACCCACTGAGAGCAGACAAAGATGAGAACCAAGTCAGCTAATAGCTTTTATATCAATAAATTATTTGAGAGGATTTTTCTTTTTTTTTTTTTTTATAACCTTTGTAGTGATTTTACTCTCTTTGCAGTGTTCTATACAGTATTTTATCATAAAGTGTATCAGGTGTTTTACATCCTGTAATCCTGTTTCTTTCTCCATAAAGGGACTTCTTTTAATGTAGATGTTTTCTGTGGAGAATCATGGATGACTGCGAGTGACAGGACTGGTGTGTAATGTTACATTAACCGGTCTGTAAATTGAGTTTCCCTCTGGGGGAACAGTAAACTGCAACTGAATTGTGCTTCATGCAGGTAACAACAGTAACCGCAGTGTGAAATGTTAAATGTGTTTACCTTGTGTCTCAATCAAGTCTCTTTTTTTGGTGCTGGCCTTGCTGTTGTTATCGCAGCTCACGTGGTACAAAGTGAAGAGTAAATGATGCTTCTCATGCAGCTGTGTCGGTAACTCAATCTTAAGCTAAGAGCACAACAAAGCTGTTAGTTATTACCCTTTTATTAAAGAAAACAAACAATATGATTTTTCATATATGGCATTCATGAGCATTTTTAAAGACTGATTAGGGGGTGTCTCACTCACTTCATCATAGAATTCAGGGTTGTGCTGGTGATGTAATACTGAGGTAAAGGCATTTTTGGTAAATGAAGGTCCTCCAGGTCGCCCATAGATGCACTAAGAGAAAGCAAAAATGGCTTATTAGTGTTGTTATGTGGTCATGGTCTCTTCTGGAAAATTGCCAGATACTTGCAGCATATATCACCTTAAGTGAAACAGCCTCATCATCATCCGAGTCCCTGAACTCAACGCAAACAGCAATATTTCTAGCCTAAAAAAGACAAAACAAGCAAGTTTATTCATTTTACAACAACATAGTAGAAAGAAAAGAAGTTTTGGGCTTATCAAAAAAGCCTCAGTTGGAGGAAAAAATTGTGAAAAATCTGTGAATTTCCTCTACAAAGGGAAACAATTCAATTTCCCAAACCTGCATGAAATAACAAAATAAATGATTGCAATACCTTTGCAAATGACTTCTGGTTGTCGTATTTCAAGTGCTTTGGGTAGACATAGAGGTGATTGTTGTAGATAGTGAAAGGCTGAGAACATTTGGCAATGCACGGCACAAACTCCTCCACTTCATAGAAGATGTTGGTCTTCTCACTGACATCAAACTGCTTCACAGGAATGTAGGATGAGGTAACACAATCTATATACAGAAGCAGGAGAGATTTAGATCAAATAAACAGCCTGGAGTCAATTTGACCAGTCCGTGTGAGTAAGAACAGCTTTCATCTCTTCTGCTGGATTCAGACAGCAAACTTAGGAGGGCTTACTTGTCAAGTCAGGGGCTACGCTGTCAATGGTAACATCAAGGTTTCCCAGGATTACAGGCAGCTTGGCCATTTTTTCTGGCCTAAAGAGAAGAAAATAAACTCAAGTTAAGGATCTATCAGACTGATGAAGAAGCAGTCTCCTTGTCTAAAAATGCACGAAGACGGTATGATCACACCAACATATGTGAACAAAGTCTCTAAGACAGAGCACAGTTTTTCCAAAGTGCAACTTGCAGGCAGAGATTTTCCATCCAGCACATCTGCAAGACTACTCAAGAGTTTTTTTTACAGCAGAAACATTACTAACTTTCTGAAATCAGCCAGTAGTTTGAGCATGTCGTCATTGGACAGTTTGTTGCTGTCCTGCCTGTACAGAGCTGAGAATCGAGCACTTTTGTCAAGTGTCCCTGAAGCATCTTTGAAAAGAGGTCTGCAAAAAAAAAAAAAAGACAGAAAAGTCAGGATATACAGCTCCTGTCCTACACTGATGAAAAATGGCTCAAAGATGATGGGAAACGGCTCACTATTAATAGATTATAATTTCCTGGATGGATTAATTGATCGTGTTTATGTAAAATTTTGTTAAGCCTGTAAAAAGAACCAAACTGGGTCAGATTTTCCAAATAAATAGTGAGACAATGAAAAAGTCACATTCATAAAAAGGTTTCAAATGATTTAAGCACAAAAAGGTATTTTATTTTGAAAAGATTAAGACAGAAATTTGGTCTTTGTTTCATAAAATAATGCAGATTATTTCACTGCCCGTAATGTAAAAACTAAAGTGGGATGTGGCAGAAAAACAGAACATGTAGGATAAACAAAGCTTACCGTGCTGCCCAGGCAAAAGGCATCTTATACTGGCCCAGTCGACTGCACGCCAGCTTGGCATTTTTTAGGACCTTCTGTGCCACCTTGTGGAAAAACAGATACACACCGAAATTTCAATTTAAGCACAAACACATAAGCTGATTACTAGAAGTGCTGAGACAGCATTTAGCATGCTCCTGATCTCAACTCAGGTGAAATTCCACAGACACAGACACTCCAGCCAATGCACTGGCCTGAATAACAACTACAGGGTGCAAAACTACGTCTGTGAAGCCAAGATCAATACTTGTGTTGAGTGCCAGTCAGCAGTAACAAACAGGGATGAATATCAGTGTATAATGTGGAATAATGCGATGGAATCCGCTGAGTTTGGAGGAACCTGTTGCCTCTGTACCTTGGTGGAGTCTGAACTTTTCATGTATGGCTCGGCACAGTGGTTGATTCCCCCCTGGAGTACCTTCTCAATGCGAGCCACCAGGAAGATATCTGGGTGGGGGCATGTGACTGAGAATACTCCCTGTAGGCACAACCCAAAATATTAGATTTATTTTATATAGGTTAGAGCTTCTACACAGGTTTAGTGCTTTTTTCTCTTCTTCCTTTTCTCCTTTACCTGTTTGGGATACTGCAGTGCTGCTTCTGGCAGTCCAGGGATCAACTGAGGTCCCTCGGAAGCAGAATCACCCCCTCCGTTCATGTAATGACTGCTATTATTGGGCACCATACCTCTGACAGACGGGTGGTTTAAGTCAACGTGAAAGTCAGAGGAGATTTTTCTGCCATTCTGAATGTCGAACAGTGACAAGCTAACATAGAAAGGCTCCACCTGGAAAGACAGCAACTCTGAATTAGACTCATAATCATTAGGCTCCTTAATGATTATGGTGTATTGAAAACATTTTCACTAAAGAAAAAAATATCTGTAAGCTTCTGTATTAATTTTATTTAAGATACTGATGAGGCAATGATTAAATACATTGGATCTGGCACTGTGATGCAGATGACTGGGATCCCATCTGGTGTATTTTTAGAATAACCATCAGGAGGCTAAAAGTTAGACTCATTAATGTCTAACTTGCATCTATTCCAATAAAATGTCTGCAATAGGCGCTTAGTGAACATACTTCAGAGAAAGCGTGGAGAGGGAACATGCTGAGATTTTAATAGGCAGTTTCTGCTGGGACGGACAGCAGGACATCAGACTTCATTACAAAGATTGCCTGCCATTCTTGTGCCAGCAGCCTGGTTGTTATGCCAACAGGAGCCCCGGAGCAACTCAGAAATTACAGAGGCCATCCAGCCAGTGTAACAAATCATCTTATCCAACTTTAGTGATGTAGGTAAAATCTGTTATTTACAGGTTATTGTGATGAGAAAGAGCTCAGCCTTACATTGGTTGTTGGGCCCTCCTCGTTCTCTGCCACACAGCTTTGCAGATTGAAGGAGAGGTCGTTGCAGTTCACCAGGACACGTTTCCCAAACTTCTCTTCAAACTGCTTCACGTCTGGTTCAATTCCTGAGAAGTCAAGCTTCTACAAAAGCACATTCAAAGGTATTTAGCTTTTATTACCAAGTGGTGTATTGCGTAAAACTGCATATATAAGATGCATTAAGATGTTTTACCTGTGTATCTGGGTCCAGGGTGAACAGCTTTAATCTGGTTTCATTTCTCATTCTTGACTCTATATCTCTTGTGCTCTAAAAGGAGAAACGAGGTACTTTATTTACCAAAAGACTAATTGTGTGTGGAGTTTTGGCTTCATTCGGTGTGATCATCCAAATATTTTCCTCTTATTTCCAGAGAGACTTCATATTTTAGAAATGCATCACGCAGAGCCACTTAATGAGACACAGGTGATGCCAGCAACTGAGCACACCATAACCTGTCAAGTTGCTTTGCACCATTACCTTCCATGTAAAAAATGTTTTTTAGCGTTGTAACAGCATGTGAATTGTTGCTCTAAAACACTTCATGGTCTTTTTTTGTTATTTAAGTCAGTAAATAATAATAATAATAATACATTTTATTTAGAAGCGCCTTTCAGGTCACTCAAGGACACTTTACAATACATGCAATA